>JAMKCH010024153.1:0-25804 GCA_023653785.1 Ophioderma brevispina | reverse complement strand
CTCAATATAGTTAAAATCGGTCCAAGCCTTTTGGAGAGTAATAGGCAAAAATTGTACTAAGTTGGACTATGACAGCGCTGTGTTAATTATTATACATAGTTTTTGTTCATAACATCAAAAGGAAAATTTCCTCCTGGCCTTAAATTTCACTGGTATAAATGACAAAAATATTACTTTCCTCTAAACCATAATTTCTCAATTTGGGTTTTAATAATGGCACATTTTTTAAGAGCAACCCCTATTTTCAAGTTTGTGAAATATTTGCACAGTTGTGTTGGTAATTGGTCTAGAACACTAGATCTGTGCATGGTAATATCTGTAGTGTGCATGCATCATAAAAGGGATTTATATATTTAATTTGGGGATAAAACTATCAAGTCAGTGGCAACACCGGAAACATGAAATTTCGTCCTATGCTTTTACAAATACAATGGCGGATCCAGGTTTGAAAATGTCAAAACACCGTGGGGCTGAAAGGCTGTAACTGGTCGAAAATAGCTCAAATGGCTGATGTTGCAAGAATTTGCAGAATTACCGGGAGGCGCCGCCCCTCCGCCCCCTCCCGCAATCCGCGCCTGAAATCAATCTCACGCAAAATATTCCATACCTTGGCAAAATCCACAGAACATCCAATGGGCGAGCGTCGCACTGGTGCTATTTCATGCTTATTCCTACTGGGATGGCGTTTTTTAAAGCGGCTGTTGAATATATCGGGATCCAATCCTAATTATTCCCATTATAACAAATCCCTTCCTACAGTCTGTGACACTAGAAGTTCGAGCTTTCACCATTCACAGGTATAAGTTTTTACTTACATTTCCAAATTCAATACAACTGTGGCAAAATCCTCAAATGGGGGTACTCTTCAAAAAATGTGTGTTATTTGCTTCAAGTGGGAGGAGGAACGTTGTTTATTGTGTGACCTACTTTTAAATTGTACAGTTTTACGCATATCACTAACGACCAATACCCAAAAAAGCAACACAAACTACAATGATTTACATCCAGAGGAATGATGCACAGGTTTTATTAGAAGCCACAAAATGTACAGAGCATAATTGTACGTAAGCTTTACATTATCTTGTTTATAAATAGCAGCTAATTTTATTTTAAGTTTATCAAAGCTGAGCTTTGTCTACAAAAAAAAAGTATGTTTTGTAACCCAAATCCTCCAACTGCCCATCTCTCCAGTTTTACCACTACAACAAGTAACGGGTTAGTAGAATCTATGTAAACAAATCACAGGATTGCTAGAGAAATTTTAAAGTCAAAATTTCCATGTTTTGTGTGTGAGAGCATTTTGAGTAAAGATAGGGCACTAACAGCATATCATAGGCAATCATGCTTTTTGCGTACTATCACTGACATGGCAGAATCGATTTGAAACCATTACTTCTCCAACTTCCTTCAATGTTTTGACATACTATTAAAACATTTTGGCCAGTACTTATCATTTGAACGATTTTGACCACAACACATATGTCAGTCCATTTCAAGGATGGTGAAGGACATACAATGCCCTGGGGGCATCATTTGTTCCGACTGCAGAGGATATGATGAGATGCCTTGGGGCATTGTTTGTCCTCCAGCATCCTGAAATTGGACCACAAAGTTTGGTTGTTTCAATTGTCAGATTTATTACCGGCAAAAATGCCAACTATGGGGTACAAAGTTTTAAAGATTTGTTAACATAATGAATTATTGGCTCCTATATTTTTACACTTAGGACAGTTCACATACTCCATATACATTTCACTCCTGCACTCTGTATCATGTGCTTTAAATGTGTGCTTTATTTTGCAACTGAATAAAGCACAAAATACACATTAGGCTATGGGTATAATCAATTATCAGTCTAACAACATGCTCCCAATACTCTTAGTTGTCAAGTTAAAGGTGACGCCTGTGGGTTTTGAAAATGATGCAAAACTTTAAACTCCTTGGAATCACAATAAATATACTCACAGAGGCAAGCACAATGAAAACCTGTCAATGCATCATGTCCACTCTGAAGACTCAGAGTTAGTGCTCCTCAAATGAAGAACTTACTCCAAATGCTGTCACACACTTTAAGCTTGACAAAAAATGTCTCAACCTTACCAGAGCAGGTTTAATGCTCCTCCAAAACTGTAGCAGAATCTTGCTTTTATGTATTGGGTTTTACTGTCACCTACGTACATGGTGTCAGGTTGGGAGTCTGTGTTTATGGGATCACAGAACTGTGTACTTGAAGATGAGACCGTTTATGCTTGTGTGATGACAGTCGATTTTTGCTGTATATCAAGGCCTAATTTCCTTTTTATTTTTATCATGCTAAGAAGGTTACCCAATAGCTATTCATACAGAATATATTCATATATATATATTGTATTATCTCTTTCCCTGTTGTAGTTTTCACTGCACCTTCATGCTTTATACCAAAGGTCCCACCATGCCTAAAGGTGAAAGTTCATTGTGAGGCTAGGTGAGGGTCAGCTTGTGCTCTTCTTGCTGCTTCAGTGCTGTCCGGCTGCTCAACTGTGGACATCTTCCCTCTGGGCCTTTATAACAATTTAGAAACAAGCATGATGCGTTTAAATGTGCTTTCCGTCGGAAAGAACAGCCTGTAAAGACACGCGAGAAGATGAACCATAAAGGCTATGTTTGCACTGTTCAACAATCAATATACATTAATCTACATAATACATTGTATGGATGGTTTCTGATGAATGGGGTCAATTATTGATTTAATACAAGCGTGGCCAAAAAAAAAGTTTACACTTTTTCTTATGCAATTTTCTCAAATGTGGGAGACCTATCAACATTGTTTTAAGAAACTTAGTAACTACAATATCTTGTTGGAACATGGTGAAAACAAGCGTTGAAAAAAAAGCTAAATGACAAATGGCTAACCATCTAGAGAAAAGTGAAACACTACCACTTTGCACACAATGTAAGTCCCTAATGAAAACTTTATTGTTGATCACAATTAATTCAAAGATTGATAACCCCCACTCACTTTTTTCTTATGCAAATTTCTCAATGTGGGGAGACATATCAAATTGTTTAAGGCTAACTATTAACTACAATATCTGTTGAACATTGTGAAAACACGTTGAAAACAAAGCGAAATGACAAAATGGCTCCCATCTGAGAAAAATGAAACCCAACTTTTCATACACGAAGTCTGAGACACTTTATTGTGATCACCAATATATCAAAGATTGATACACTCGCCTCAACATTGAACAACGCACCCGTCATGGATTATAATTTATTACTCTTCAATAAAAAAAAATCCTCGGTTGTAAATTGCCTTAATTTTTAGAGCTAAGCTTTCAAGTATGATAACGTGACTGATAGAAAAGAATGCAAGCCCCTTTAATTTAAAATTCTCTTCCGCCAATTGAAATCCACTTAATTATTTTGTAAATGGACATTTGAAAAGTGGATTTCAAGGTGATTCAAGTGTAAGTCTCTTTGGTTCATTATCATTAACTGACTGGAAATATTCTCGTCATTAATTTCAAAGGGTAAACACCTCACACAAACTTGAAGGTGTCAGAGTTTTATACTTGAGTAGGCCTACCGTGCACGCAATGTATTGATTGTTGTAACCACACGATTTGCCTCCATAACTTAGGTGTGTGCAAACTGTTTTTTGACATTTTTCTCTACCAGCCTCCATTTGGGGTGTATTTGAGCTTTGCTTTCAACGTCATTTTCACCATATTCTAACAAGATATTGTAGGTAATAAAACGAATTTGACCCATGTCCCTCCATCCACTTTTGAGAAATTTTAAGAGAGAAAATCTAACTTTTTTTTGGACCACTCTGTAGTTTTGTTCGGCCAGTTTTCATGCCCTTTGGGTGCAAGAGATTTTCTGATACCGATTAAATTACTATCAAAGAGGTTCAAACTGACTTAAAAATTGTTCCAAACTGATGGTCCAAACGTGAAAATAAATCGCATGACACAATCATTATTAATTTATGACAACAGGCGGGTGTGTGGTATGTTTTTGTTCCTAACTTATTTTGCCATTTAAGTGATTTACCTAAATCACTTCTGCTACTTTCTCTGCAGTTTTTTTTGCTGTCGAAACCGACGATGAAACGCAAAAAAGTACATAGAAAAAAATCCAAATCGAATGAACCGATTTTGAAATAATCATGTTTACGGTGTAACTAATATAGGGTGATCGGTTAGACAACTACACCGCATGTGTATCCAAGACACATGACTCGCTCCTTCAGTTTACGTGTTGTAGTAAGTGTCCGTACGGGACAGAAATGACTAATAGTTTTCCAAGTTTTCCTTATTAAGTAGTCGCTTGCCTATTTGCAGATATGTGTAGGGTACTGTACTTGTTACACATATATACAAAAATCTTGTTTTATTATTTTTTTTTTATTTTCAGATTTAGCAAATCACTGTAGTGCTTTAAGGTAGCACCTCAGGACTGCCAAATCGTGTACCCAACATTTTTCAATGGGAAATGAATTTGGCCATGAAGACGAGGTTTAGAAGGGGCCATGAAGCGAGTTAGAATGAGTTTGGGTTTATTCCGTCTTGAGATAACAAATTTTACAGACTTGAATCAAATGTTGTGGTAGTTTGTGTTCTATGTGAGTGTTGTCAAGAATAAAAACTGGGTTTCAATGTGGTATAGGTAAATGGCCTGCTTTGTTAGCAATACCATTTAGTCCCTAACATATTGACTCTTTCATATTAACAGCTTACTTTGATCCAATTGTTTCTCAATAGACCCCTATTTGATCCCTGTGTCATCAGCCATCCCTTTTGAATGGGAAAGCGATCCTTTCGACATGCAAGTGGCTGTTGCCAAGATATCAGGCCCCTCTGGAAATTTTGCATTTGTGTTTGTGCCATGGCAACTTAACAGTGAATACACTACCTACCTTCGGTCAACCTAGCAAGCTGCCTCCCGTTGGTTGGGCACAGTCACGTTGGAGCAGCCTACACATAGTACAACTGTCTGGGCATGGCTTAACCTGTGGTAATTATTGTATCAACCTTGAGAAAACAAAACTCCATCATTAGCACATATTGTCTTTGAAATACAGCAAAGCCAACACCCAATAACATGCTTTGACATACACACCAACCAACCCAACCCCCAACGGTCCCTACTACACCTAACCTTCTTTTAGTATCTCTGTTGGTTCAGTTACAAATGATATAGCATGACTAACCTCTTTGTTAACCAATCACAATAGACCATCTAGATATCACCTGTACAACCTTAAAAAAGTTTTATTACCATGCCTCTGATTTGGTTATCGTTACACATATAACCATTAGCAAATTTTTTGGCCAGGAGTGGTGAGCATTAGGAACTGAATGCAAGTGCCCCCTTCAGCACATCTCAAGACTCCCTGAAACCAACAAACCCAAAGTTTCAAATTTTGAGATGACTTGCTATACTCAATCAGACAACAGGCCATCTGTAATCTAAAGGTTAAAGGTGTATGACCTGATCAACAAACTCATCTCCCACCACTACTTCCCTAAATAGTGTCGACCACACTAGCTTAAAGCGGCACGGGCTCATTGTCACAAATATGAAATTTTCTTTCTTCAATTTTGCTCTCAAATGATAGTCTTGTGGCCATTGAAAGACTAGAGCTACATTTTAACAGATGTGTATATTAGATATTCTAGATCTACTCATGATATTAAAACTACAAGGGTCACAGACCGGTAAAACACGGTGCCTGTACGGGAAACATGAAACGCGTGGCTTTTTGTTTTGACCCGCCATTTTCGTTGTCCTGCACTGAAATAATGGTCGCCTGGCCCCCCGGGGACATTAATTATTAAATAGTGTTCTCTTTACCCATAAGGACGGATTTGTCTTCATCTTCACAGGTGTGGGATAATGTGTATATAAAGCTTTACAACCATCAAAAATAAAGCAATTTTGAAAAATCTTATGGCGGCACTATTTTTCAAATGTGCCAGTGTCTCTTTAAACATAGATCCTATGGGTTAATTTGTGTACGTTTTTGCTTCTAACTATCAAAACTGTTTGCCAATTTTTAATTCACACAGTGAATCTCCATGGAAATAGTTGATATGCAGTGAAGTTGTTATGATATACATGTCCTTATTTTTAGAATATATTCACGTTTAAAACTTTTTGCCAATCTCAAAACACTATAACAAGTTTAAGTACCAAATGAATGACCATTGCATTCAGTGAGTGGATATTTTTTTTTTTTTAACCTCTTGATTCCATGTTGAAAATCATGTCCTTCTCCAGAACATGTGACAAGGATTGTTGACTAATAAATGCCAGTGGCCAACAGAAAGAATTCGATGCAAACACCAACCTTGGCATTTGACATCTCATGGAATTAAGAGTTTGGACTCTGCAACAATAGAATCTAAATTCTCTTGTGCCTTCTCTCTCTCCATTGTTCAAGAGTTGTGGGGTGTAACAGATCCCTTTTGCAATCTGGCAATATGAAACACACATCAGAACTGTATTATTACACTCTTCTATGGTTATACCAATATTCTGAGAATTTATATGATCATTTATAAATGGTTACATACTGACAGCAGAAATACCATTATCATAGTCACTTATCAAGTCACCATACACGTAGAAATACTTTTTGTAATTTTTGGAAACTTACTCTATGTCAAGAAAAAATTGCTGATTAATACCATACTTTTTCATGATCAACTCCATAGTCAAAATAATTTTTGTTTATCCACAGGTTTGTACTGGTTTTTACATACACCTCTTTCCACAAGCATGTCCATTTGGAGGAAAACAAGTTAAGGTGTATTTTATGTTTTTTTTTTCGGCACAAAATACTTTTGGGTGGCCCAACTGCCACAACAATCAACCAACCAAAACAAAAAATTCATGACAATATTGGTAATTTCCCTGGCAATATGAAAAGTAAACTATCACTCTCAATTAAGGCTAAATTAACAAAGGAATCTTGCAATGTGGTTGGGTGACTGACCTGCTCTCCAAAATTGTGTACACATTTTACACTAGCATGACAAGACTACAAATTTGAAGACTTTGGCACACTTCTGCAAAATCGTTAATTTCACTTAAACCATTTTACAATGTGGTCAACTACAGGTTTGCCAAGATTTTCCATGAAACTTAATTTATTCAGGCACAAGGCCTGCTGAAGTGGCCTGCGCCTGGTACTGTAACTGTGTCTTTCTGCGTATTGTTCAATATGTGCTTACATACATGCAGGACACTGGCTTTTTTTTAAATTAAATAAATTGCACAATGTTGCGAAAATTTACTTGCAATATTATTTCTCCGGGTTTTGTTGTGAAATACTTATATTCACTGGCATAACACAGTGTATACCTTTAAGAGAAACAATCCAAACTGTTTATGAGTATGTTATTGCATATACACAGGGCTGGATAAAATATTCATATATATCCCAGGAAACTAAATTTTCCCCAAAATAGCAGATTTGAAGTAAATTTTACAAGACAAGAGGCAACTCGTATTTACGCGATGCGTAAATATGTCTCCGCCGATGTTGCGATCACAAACATGCAATAAATGCACCTCATAACACCCCACCCCCCCCCTCCCCAATATCCCGCAAACACTCCACCCCCTCTCCCCACCCTCCCCACACCCCGCAAAAAAACCCCACCCCCCCTCCCCAACACCCCCGCAAACCCACCCCTCTCAACAAAACCCCCGCCACCACTCTCCACCCCAATCCCCCACACCCCCCGCACACCACACCGCCCCCCCTTAACACCCCTCAACACCCCACGCCCCCAATACCCATGTACATACCTCCCCTTGTTCGCCAACACCTTCCCAACACCCTTCCAAACACCCCATTTCCTCCTCCCCACACTCACCTCACCCCCTCCCCTATGCAAGTAGTCTCATGTAGCGAAAGAAATTTGCCTATCCGATGTCCGGTTCGAGATAACATGCCCTTACGCATATTAATTAGCTCATTTCCATACATAAGCCGCATATCACATACTTTCAAATTGCAAAAAAGGATGTGCCTCATGATAGCTTTCATGCAGCGCAGGATTTTTGCTCATCCGATGTACCGTTTCAAAAATAAATATCAATTAACTGATTTTTGCAATATTAATTAGCTCATTTGCATTACTCAATTTGCCTCGAAATAACGCCCAAAAGCGAAAATCGGGTCAAGAACTCTTCAGCCCCTTCCCTTCCACCAAGGTACATCATTAGACGCCTTACGGAACCCAGAAAACTTGTACACAGCCTTGCAGTACATTCTCATAATTATGCAATTAGATTACTTACTTAGCATATTTTCCACGGCCACATCTAATCAGGTCTAGAACTCGTCGACCCGCTTCTTTTCCACCAAGTTGCAACATTGTCGCCCTTACGGACTCCAGATAAATCGTATACAACATGGGTTAACATTTTTTTGTTCACGACGACGGGACGGACGAACGAAACGGACTGGACGTCTGCTCATTTCCATTAGTCCCCGTTCCTAACTCCGTTCGGCGGGGAAACATAAAGTAGAGAATTTTGGCATTCCTTGGCCTTATGGCTCTCTATAAATCAAAGAATATAGCCTGTAGGGCCGCCAGCCTATCTTACAACTAATGACCTCACATGACCTTTTGACCGTGGCATTTGACCTTTTGACCATTGGCATGTGACCATTGACCAGCAGAGGATCCCATGTTGCATCTATGATACAAGTTTTGTTCCATTGAACTTCAACAATTAGGTAAATTTTAGGTACACACATACAAGGCACAACAGATTGCTAGGGGTCCCCGGCCCCGAGGAAAACAATTACGGACGATTTATGATGCAAGATTGCACAGTTTGGTGGCGTAAAATTTTGGCAGTCCATCGGGTTATTACATGTCATCAACGTGTACATGATACACAAAGGAAAATATGTGTTTCATGTATACATAGATGCAGTACGGCATGTTTCACATTAAAGAGACCCATGAGTTTCCCTTCATGAATAGTGTGGTAATTAAAGTGCGTTTTCCGATCCGTTCTTTGGGCCCCCCCCTTATTTACCCAAGAAGTAGTATCGATTTTTGAATATCAAGATGAAAATTTTTCTCATTGTTCCATCCGAAAATTTGAGCCCTCAAATCCATTTTCTTCCCAAGATAATAAACAAAAAACCACCGTTTTATTGTTAAACATCAATATTAGCATAGTATTGAATAGGGCTTGCAGCAGCCTGTATTGCAGATCTACACAAACCGCATGTTTTCCCCCACTGTCACTGGATGTGTAATGTATTGTGGCAGGCTCTCATATCAATTCAGAAAACACAATACACATAAATCGGAACAACAAAACCATCTTTAAGCAAAGTTTATAATTTGAGTTAGTTTGATTAAAATCAAAAAATAAAAAAAGTAAAAAATTTTTTATAATTTTAAGAGCAAGAGAGAATAGGTTTTTAATAATTTTGTTTGAAAGCGTTGCTAAATAGCAGTTTTGCAAAAGGGTTTGCTAACTTATGTTTTGGACTGACCATGTTTATTCCTATGAGGGGTCCAAAAAGGGCGATCTGTCTTTGGGGGCCCGATCATCTATAGGGAAGAAAAATTAATTTTCCATCCAGATTTAAGCTGGCCGACCGGTTTTAAAAGCTCCCTTAAGCTTTGCCACAAGGTTAAATCGCTGTGAGGGCAGTGGCTTTCGTTTATAGGGTAAAATAACGAAGTGAATGACCAATTTTGTTTTTGAAAAGTTCAAAACCATCGATTTCGTCAAGGGTTTTGGCTCGAAAAACCACTCTGCAAAATACATCCTTTTATCGTACTAACCTGCATCGACGTAGCTTAAAATCTTTCCTAGAAAGACTTAACTTGTTGGGGAGGGCAGTCTTTCGATTTTATAAGGGAAAATTCGACCGGGAAAACACAAACAAGGTTTTCAAGAGCATCCGCATTTTCTTTTCGTGAAAACATTCGTCACATGATACAAGGGGCTATTCTGATTGGGTTAACAGTCCGAAAATCTTTACGAGGGGGTAGAGATGCTTCGTGAACTAATTTGTTTTGGTTGAGCGTAAAATGGAAAATTCTTAAGACGGGCGTGACTCTAGCGTATCATAAACTCCGTACAATAAACGGGATAAGCGCTGCATTTTTCGCTGCATACGCAATTGATTTTAAGCCTCGGAAATTGCCCATCCACCCACCCCAAAATGCATCAAAGGGAGGGAGTGTCGAGGTTCGGTAACAGCCACACCCGACAGCGGCTGCTAGCTTCAATCCCGATTTTCGTGAAAGTGCAACCAAAAGCAGGTAAAAATACGTTTTTTTGAGCAATTAAGCTTCTAGAATACTGATTTGGATCCAAAACACACTTAGAGCATTTAACCTTGATTGCTAAAGATTAAAACTTTGATGCTCACTATAAATAGTAATAACCCCTATTATGATCGTGGACCCCAAAGACAGGATCGCCCAAAAAGTAACATTAGCACATTAACAGTCTACTTCAGAACAGGGTTCCTTTTCATCAAAGAGAAAAATAGTAAAATGGTAAACATTATGTAAAGTATAGCCTGTAGTTTGGTACCAAATATCTCAATCTGCATTTTGTTCAATCTGGGTAAGACAATATCCCAGATCCATGATTTAAATCGTGCTAAAGTAGCTGTCACAAAAGAACGGCCCCTCGCTTCTCAAAATGGGGCGGATCATGCGTAAACACGGAAGGGCTTGTTCGGATGAGGGTCCGTTGGCTTTTCCGAGAATCATGTCAATATATAGCCATAACAACGCTATCCCAGTAAACTTCTGTGACTTCAGTCAGTGTTATCTTTTCAACATTTGGACGCTTATCATTTCACTGCCCGAAGTCACCAGCGATTCAACAGGCGTTAAAGACCCGTTTAACCCAAGCGTGTGTGCACAGCGACTTCGAACCACAAACTGCTTCATTTGGTGTACAATAACTCATTTTAGACGCTTAGTTTATCCATTGGCGATGTTGGGTATCTTGGCTTTCTTATGCGTAAAGTGTGCAACATCCGGATTAATGGATGTTTCTGGAAAAAGTTTATTTTTGACCTACCCACTTGCAAGTCGCCTGGTCTCGCCTCCATCGTTGGGCGGTTGCTTCAAATCGATTGATTTGCCAATTCGAGAGAAACGGGGCATATTAGGCGTATCCTAATTGATGTGAGTTAAAGCAACGGAAAAACATCGCCTGAAATGTGCCCAAAATACAACACACCCGCTTACGGCGGTGTGGACAGTACGAGCATGAACGTTAGTCCTCTCACACAACCCAATTTAGATATTTTTCGCCGTCTGTGACACCGACTACACCGGGGTAAATCCCATGGGGTAGATATGCTTCCCGCACGCCGTATTTTGCCCGAACCGACATTTTTGAATTATCTCGATATTGAACAGTGATTTGTTTCTATCGATAACAACAATGGATGACTAGACTAAGTACACTGAAGATTTGGAGCTCCAGAAGTTGTTGATAAATTTTACCTTGTAGAACTTGGCATCACTTTGGATAAGAGAAAACAAAAGCTATTTTAAAGGTAAGGGGCTAGTGACAATGTTATGTGCAGGTGCAAATTCCTTGAAAATTTTGTATAGGCAGTTTTTGGACATTTTATAACACATGGGATGCCTTATATATTTGCAAGTGAACAATGCCTACTAACAGCCCAAAATGTTGTGCACCGTTACTTCAAATGGGTAGCATTTTGCCATGCTAAACAGAGGAATTTGCACCCTGATCATGGTGGGGTGTTATCCAGTCAGCATTATATTTTGGGGCACAATACCTCTTGAATTGTTGCTTCACTAAAACAATCTTTCTTCTGCACAAACCAGTCATTACTAGATAGTCAAACGATAGCACACAACATACAAAGTTAAAGACTATCTAATCATGTTCAATCATGACTAACAACAGACGCGTTAATCGCATTGGCTGATTGCGCGTTCGGCTTTCGCACAGTTGCGCGTAAAGAGTAAATAGACCCCGCCCATATCGCTCATTAGCTGAATCGCAAGCGTATACGCAGTCAAGCGAGGGCTGTTCTTAACTTTCTTTTGTGATGGCTACTATAATGTGACGCATTTTGCCTTTAGTTTTTCACTTCCCAAAAATGGCCATCCAAAATGTGTGAGGGCCGCTGTATCTCATGGGAATATTGGTCTTCGGCGATCCTCAATCACCTGCATCTCAATTACAACTTGTTGACACAGCCCACGATGCCCATAATAATCGAGCTAAACCACGCCCCCAGTCATGCAGGGCAGCCAAGTCATTGTTCCAGTGTGATTGTTGTACTAGAGATCTGGGCGTGGCTATCGGAACTGAGATAAAGCTTCGATTTTTCATATTTTCGGCATTGCAGATTGTCAAGGTTAAGCATTATTAGTAATCGGTTTTCCTTCCTAATTCATGTTATATTCTTTAAAGATCAAGAGCTTCAGAGGTGCAAATCAATCGCACAAAGCGCCGTTCACAGTGATCATGTGTTGGTGTGGGATGGCCGATTTTGTAATGTAGCGGTAAATTGTATGGCAGACAGCAGACGACATTACCAGCGCATGGCCTACTTGGCTACATTTAGTTCATGGTTTAGTCCTGTACTTTATTGATTACTATGGGTTTTATGGTGTGATTCAGGGAAAAAAAAGGTGTGGAGAGTCGGGTGGGAGGTGGTCTGTGTGTGGGAAGGTATTTTCAGTGTCCATTGAGGATGGAGTGGGGTGGGCGTAGCCCTGAGGGTGGGCCTATGGCTATGAGTTTTTGCATCATAAAATGGTGGAAGTGTGGGTGGGATTTGTTGTTACAAGTTTCTGTATCCCCCTTATCCATCTTGCTTAAAAAATTTCAGATGCTTGTAGCCTACTCACCTTTTGGGGGATAAACGATCATCAAGTTTTTTTTTTGGGTGGTTTTCATTTTCTTAAATTAGTGTTTTTTCAATCCTGAAATGTTGATTTATGGAATGGCTATGTGGTATTTATTAAACACAGTCACTTTTAGTGCGACTAAAACCATCTAGGGTGTCTTATTCCATGACAAATAAAAATAAAAAAAAAACTCAACATTTTTCTGATGCGGTCATTATGATTTAGTCAAACAATACAACAAAATGCCTTCCCTCCTCCGTTTTAACGAGGCCCTTAAGTTATCCTCTTGCCTTGAAACGCCATGGGGATTTTGCAAGTCCTGCAGTTTATACGTCCGTGTGTGTGTTTTTATTTGTGTGTGTTTGTGTGCGTGCGTGTTAGGTTTACTTGGTTTGTGCTGTCATCTTTGATTGTACATAATGAAATTATAGTAAATCCTCACCAGATGGTATTGCCTTATCTTTGTAGTGGCCATAAAATTGGTATAAAATTTATTTCTTTTCAACTTGTTTTTGATAATATAAGGGACACAACAATTTCATTTTCATATAGGAAGGGAGTGAGTTCCTGTTGGCCATGGCCGGACACATGTTTGGGGATTGTCTTTCGCTTGAAAAAATAGTTTGTTTTGTTTTGAAACCCCCCCCCAAAAAAAAAGAACAAAGAAAAATATTTTGTTTGGCAGCTCTCACTGGTGTTTGCTCCCTTTTTAAAAAAATCTTTTTTTTGCATTTAAGTAATTTCATTGCATGAAAAAAAAAATCGTAATTAAATTTTGTCACATTTCAGATTTACATGTGGTCACTTAAGTACCAAGGTGTTGGAAGTTCTATGGACGCCCCAAATTTGTTTTTAAGCTGCCGCCCACCCCCTCCCCCTCCCCCGGCAATAACGGGAGGGAAAAACCATTGGTCACTTAATGCCTAATTAAACCAGTGGCGACTTCTAAATTTGGATTTCGTGGCCCCCCTCCCCTGGGCAACTCGTTCAGTTTTTTTTTATTAGTAGAACCAGCGAAATAATTGGTTTTTAATACCGATCGAAAAATTACCGGTGACATCATCATGGCTTTGATTCAGCTCAGGCAGATTCAACGCAAATATCATAGCGAGTATGGTGCTATCGCTTTTGCACTTCCGGGTGACCTCGCGAGGTCTGTAACTATGTAATATTTACCTATTATGAATATTAACAGCATTATCAGAGCTGAGAAACAATAGTAAAAAATCAGAATAACGCATTGTGTGTGTGCAGAGCTGAATTGGTTTTGCTGAATTTGGAACTAATTTGGAACATGCAGGCAGACGGTTTTTTCTTTTTCCGAAGTCAGAATCAATTCATGCATGCGCTGCGTATTTACCCTGTCAATCTCGTGTATACATGAGTATGCAACAGAATGCGACCGAAGTTTTTCCAAAAGTGGTCGAACATATTGTGGTCGAACCACTGACCCATGAACGTCCACAAAGAGCGGTCATTTGAAATTTCCATTTAGCGTGATTAGCGTTAATTAGTTTCGGACTCTGCAACACGTTTGAGAGATGGAACTGTGCACTTAAGGCCTGGTCGACAGATCCAGATTTCCTCCAAATTACATTGCAAATTTTTGCGCAGAAACCAGGTACACTTTGACTTCATTTAAAACTGTGTTCTGCTTTGGGAGCATTGCTCTTTCTAAATGAATCTACTTTCAAGTATTATAAATAAGTACTTAGGTCGTTTTGCTTACAACAGCACCGCCATTTTGTATCTGAAAGTTGTGGGGAAATCACCCTTAAACTTTACACTCTCTGACCTCAGTTGTTAAGTAACCAACTGCAATAGTGATTTTAGGAAATACAGTTGAAAATTTAATTTCATCTGAAAAGCTTAATTCCCCTCTCCAAAAGCCAATGAAAATACCTATTTTCATCTTTTTTCATCTTTCCACTTAGCGGCACATCGCGATTCCTGCACTGGGCGTCGCCATTTTGTTTTTTTTTGACTTCGGAAAATATCGGGAGCGGGCCGAAAGGAAAGGACGTCGACTGTGTCATATGATCAATTTTTGGTCACGTGGCATTGTTTTGATAGTTTAGAGTTTGCCCCTTTGTTTTGATACCAAATTACAAGTTGGTTTGGACTCGGAAAAAAATCGATATCCGTCTCTTCAAATTTGCGCAATTTGAACGGCTAGTTTTTTTTGCCCACTTTTGTCAGGTTAAAGTACAACTTTTCACTTTGAATGAGGTTTGATCACCTCTGATCACATCAAAAAGGACAAATTCAACCTTTTTTAATGCAGAATAGCTCCATAAAAATATACGTAACGTGTGTCGCCAAAATGGTCCTGCCAATAGCTTTTTCTGACATATAGTGGTAATTCATATATTGCTCAGATCGCCAAACAACGTGAGTTTTGTAAATTATTTCTTATGCATTACAACAGGACACTGTAAAATTAATGCTTTCCTATTGTCCTTTTTGCTTTTTTCCTTATAACTATATAAGTAAGCACCGTAGTCTAGTTACCTTCATGATCATGTTCAAGGGGGGGGGGGGGGAGGGAGGCATGGATTGGTGCTGGCACCGGCCCACCACGTAGCCAGGTGGATAGATTAATTTTGGGGGGCCCATTAATGATAGTTTTGGTTTGTTCGCTCCACATGCTCAAGACAATTATTCTACAGACTCTAGAGATATGTAAGTCAAAAGAAAATTATTTTTTCTTTTTATTTAGTAAATATACATCTCAAACTCTCAACCCTTAAATGGGCACAGAACATTTGAACGTCTGGCACCAAAGATTATGTTCAAAACTTTAAAAGGATATCCATAAGTTACAATTATTGTAACTGCATAGCAGTGCGTAAGCCAGGTGGGGCAAAAGGGGGCAGAGTTCGCCCCTCTGAAATAAATCTGGAGGGGAAATCGGGAAATACAACGGATATTCATGTTATTAAATCACCCCTTTCATGCTTTTCGGATTAGCCCTGGAGCTAGCACACATTTGTAACCAATCTCAAGTACAAAAGGTTTTGAGTGATTAAATATGTAACAGACTGACGGAAACCCCTGAACATAAATTCTTAAGTGACACAATGTGCTTTAAGGAGAGGGGGTCAGCAAGGTTTGTACAGGGGTCAAATTTTTAAATGATCCAATCGTGCTGAAAAGTAATACCATGTTTTATTTTCTACCACAAGGATTCATGAAGTATAGTTTGTACTATTACACGTAAGGTTTAGCATTTTATAGGCTAAAACAGCAAAAATCAACAAAAGGGTCAATTCAGTGTACATGGGTCAAATCTTAAAGTCTCCGATTGGATAAAAATGGTGCAATTATGGTGGCGCTCATAGGAATCACAATAAGAATATTTTTAGTGTCTCAAATCTTGCTTAAGAAAGTAGGGGGAACACAAGGTCAAGCCCCATTGACTGCAATGGACGTTGCCCTCCTGTGCCCCCTACACCGGTAACTAAGTATTTAGACAGTCAAAACTATTCCTTATTTTGATCCTATGAACTCCATCAATAATTTTGCACCATTTTTTCTAATTGGCAGCAACTTTAAAATTTTGACCCCTGTACAACTGAAATGACCCTTTTTTATTGAGTTTTTGCTGTTTTTAGCCTAAACTCTTAAACTTTATGTTGTGATAGTACAAACTATACCTTTCCTGAATCCTTTGGTTAGACAAATAACATGGTATACTTTTCAACGTTGATTGTGATAATTTAAAAGAATTTGCCCTCCTGTACCAACTTTGTCTTGCCCCCCTAAGGCTCCACTTGCTGCACTTAAGAATTACGTTTCATGGGTTCCTGTCAGTCTTTCAACCTATTTAAAATCACTCAAACCTTTTGTTTACTTGATGTGTTACAAATGTTCTGCTAGCTCCGGATTAGACTCTTTTGCCCGCGACCGGGAAATTTTTGCTTGTTGTGATCGGGACACTGTTGCACCAGGAAATTGCCCTGGCTACGCGCTCTGCCTCTACTGTTTGCATCTCATTCACAAGCCTGCGTTATACGCCCATACACTACAGCGTTGCTTACGTGCATACCAAGTGTCCCCGCACAGAACGTTCAAAGTCCGAGGACCGTCCTTTGTTATTGTAATGCCGTTCTTTATTGTAATAAGCGAACCTCTCTGGACTTCTTGTCGTGAACATCTCACAAGCGCGTATGGTTAATGTGAATTTTGCAGAGTGTCGATTGTGATCCATCAATTGAATGAGTGGGGCAAATTATATTTATCGAGATCGTTTCTGAATGGGGAGCAATCCCAAGGAGAGTTAAATCTTTGACCTCAACCTAATACCACAATATAATTATTCAACCTTTACATGCACTGTTTATAATGAATGTGTTCCGCTAAAAAATGTACTATTAACAAACAGAAAGAACCGAGCTCACCCTGGATTCCGAGAGTTTATTAAGAAGTAACAATAAGAAAAACAGTTTTGTATAAACCATATCTCTACTCTCCTAGAGGAGAGACTCAAAAAATAAGACATATAAAAGAATAAAAAGTATTTAGATATGTCCATAATATTAACCCTAACCCAGGCACGGGTTTCCGTTTTGCCGGCCGCCGTCCCAAATGCACTGAAAAGGCAATCTTTTTTATTTTTTTAACGGCCAGAATGCAACGAGAGCAATAAGCTTGCCGTTTCATTGCATCTCGGCGTTTTTCCGGCACAGGAATTAGTAGGCGTAAAGTCAATAACGGCCCACATGCAAACGAAACACATCGCGCCATTTCCCGGAAGACGGCCCAAATCCAACAAAAACATCGCGCCATTTACCGGAAAGACGGCCCAGATTCAACTAAAACATCCGCGCCATTTACCGGAAAGACGGCCCAGGTGCAACGAAAAACATCGCGTTAAAATGAATAAAAACAGGTAAATAAATAAATAATAAATAAATAAATAATGGAGCACACTGATCTGCATAAATTTGTAGCATATAGTCCGCCAGTCGTGAGTGGCGCAATTACGCTACATCATAGTCCTGCGTGGCGCTATTATCTACGTCATGCTCGTTATACGTCATGAATACGTTTATGCATAATTAACCCAATAGCTTATCGAAAATGGTGGCGCTATCACCATCGAAATCAAAAAAAAATTGTTCTGGGATTTGTCTGATGAGAAGCACTGCGCCTTCTGCGGGCAAGACGGCCCAAATGCAGGGAAAAGCAGCGCGATCATTTCCAGTCAATAACGACCAGATGCAACGAAAAACATCGCGTCATTTTCCGGGAAGACGGCCAGGTGCAACGAAAAACATCGCGTCATTTTCCGGGAAGACGGCCAGGTGCAACGAAAAACATCGCTCATTTTCCGGTAAGACGGCCCCAATGCAATGAAACGCAATGAGAGTCACCTGCGCGACCAAAAATAGTTTGTTGACGGCCCAGCTGCAACGAACAAGCATTTTCCTACCGGTACCACGTTTTCGTTGGCCTTTCGTTTCCTCTCGGCCGCGGTTAGGGTTACTTGGCAACATATTTGAATATTTGAATGCTTTTCTTTCACCAATTAGGCCCTATTTGCTTTAATGGTACTATAACCCAACGTCTCATTGTGTTTAACAGTATTTTGTTTTCTTAATACTGCGTGTTTAATATGTTCCTTATACTTTTACTATCAAAGATTTACAGGCCTATGCGATGTTTTGATAGTTTCAGAGTGCAGAAAATAAAAAGTGTACCCATTGTAGTTTTCATTTCATTTATTCATTCAGAATAATAATCATATACAAATCAATAGATATCATACTATAATTACAGTACATAGATGTTATATTATTGATAATAATAATACAGTATATCAATTAGCGCTTTTTTTTTTTTTTTTAGGTTTTAAACCTCTTCGCCAGAGCCTATATTTTTCAATTGATTCCGTACGAACTTCGTTGGCTTCACTGATGCGGTTTTTTGTCCAGGCCTAGAATTTCGGCGAGAAATCCGAAATCGATTCTTGCAAGATTTTCGTAACTGACTTGCGTAATCAATGTCGATTCTTCGATAAACTTTAACACTTAACACGTAATGACTTAGATGATGCCCGCAAAATTGGTTTGGTAATCATGACTGATTCACGTACACAACGACGAATTTCTACCCCTGTTTGTCGAGTACAGCTTTTATACGTACGAAGCAACAAAAAAATGTTTATTCCCACCGCCAATTCGGCAATTATTTATCAACGAATTGATACCACTTCCCACCGTTGATTGACCCTGAGAAGTCGCAAGGAAGAGAGCATTTCATAGCTTCCCAAATGCATTGATTCCAATGGAGGCTTTTGTACCGTTAATGATGTGGGGCGTTAGTGATGAAACATGGCTCTATTTTACAGTTACTGATCACAAAATGGCATGTAAGAGCGTTCATCTCTAACGATTCCACATGCACCTGTACAAAAACTTCAATGGAAGCCAATGCTTGTGGGAAGCTACTGGTATCTTCTCTTGTCGCAAGGTAATGGGATTGGAAGTAGGGTGTCAAGGTGATTTTTAGAAGTTGTTTCGTTTTTTTTCCAGCTTTTTATTTTTTTAATGAAAGATCTTGTCAAAAGAAACAAATTGACACCAAAATTATTTCGAAGGGGTAAGCGGGGTGTGGAGTGTTCGTTATGGCAATTTTAAGGTGCTAAAACAATCGGCATTTTTCGTTCTTTTTGGTATAATGTAAAAAAATGTAAAAAAGGCCATATTGAGGATTAAATACTCAAAATTCACTTCAGATCTGGGTATGGATGAATTTTTTTATGTGTAGTTTCTACTTTGTTCTGATAATACCACAAAAAGTTTCATGAAGAGTGGACCAATCGTTGGGAGTAGTAACAGGCCTTTTGAATTTGCCAAGATGACCTATTTTTGGATTAACCCACAATGAATTGCGGCATATGGTCCCAGGGTCGGAAATTCAACCTGTACAAACCCTATGGTGAGTTATTACAGAAATTCACCAATTTATATGGATTTTGAAAGCCCATTTCTTAAGTCTATCTCAAAGCCAGTGGAAAACTGAAATTGGTGATAAGGTCAGATTGATGCTTTAAAGATTTCATGAAAACAAAAATTGCCGAACGTTCTTCAAGCTTGGGTTATTTGATATTATTTACAATATTAGGTAAAAAATCTTAGCAAAAACATTATGATTATAAAGTGGTTTATATTGCGAGGGTTTTTGACCAGTACTTCCAACACATAGAAAAAATACTGACAAAATGTAGTTCTACTGTCTAAATTGGACAAAAGTACTACATGTTTCACTCCATAAGATATATGGGTATTCCATTTTTATATTGGGAAATTACATAATAACTCCCAGATAAAACTAAATACAGGTACGAACCACTCAATTATGAGAAAATTGCAGCATTGTTTTGCTTTATGCAAGAAATTCCTATGTTTGTATATAAACCCATTAAACTTATGTTAATAATAACCAAAACTAACAGGCCTAATGAAAGCCTGTAAAATATCAATAAATACATAGGTTCTGCTGTACTGCACAACTGGCAAAAATATCACCTGGGGAATTCCCGATGTTATTTAGGTAATTTAAATTTGTCCCATCTCTTGGAAAGCTGTGAGGAATGCAAAACAAGAGTAGGCAGGAGTTAGTACACTGGATATATATAAGAGTTTCAAATGAATCAAATTTGTTTGGTTAATGTTTAAATTATGTTAAACAAGGGAATGGTTGAATTACAATATTGGACTTAAGAGTCATATCAAACAGGTAAACAGGACTGATGAGATCTTAGCTATAAGGCGCACCATGCAAAAAGTAAAGGTAGCGTCAGGTTCTGCTAAGGGTGGGTGTGGTGCGGTGTGTGTGTGAGGGTGTTGTATGGGTGTTGGGTGTGTGGGTGGGTGGGTGTGTGGTGTGGTGCATCATGGGCATTGTGCTTTGATGTGTGTGCATGGGTCCCGGGGTATGGGTGCATGTGTTTGTAAGCAGGAAAGGTGAAATAGTGATTATTTGCGGGTGTGCAGGATGTGAAGTTAGATGATGGGTGTGCATTACAGTATAGGATTTTCTGTGATGGGATATGTGTAATGAAAAAAAAAAATTACAATAATTCTCCACCGAAGTCCTCAAACAGCAAATTAAGATTTTACTCGTCTTGCATTCAAACAAGCTTAGGCGGAAATATATGAGACAAAGTACATGTTAAATTTTCAATGGCGGGAAGTTTTTAGAATATCGATATAATTAAGAAATATCAGATGAAAGAAACTGTTGATACTTACACTAGCGCTTAAAAATATTTATTTTAACTGCGCAAAAACATTGGAAACCCGCCTTTGAAAAGAAATGAACATAACAACCGTCAGAGAAAAGGGGACGTAGTCTACGCCTGCCACTGCCCAGACACGGGCATACAGCACTGACCTGTACGACGGCGTGGATAGAGATCTATACCAGCACCCAGGTATGCCCTTGAATGCTTCCCGGCACATGTAAATGCACAGCAAATTAATCAATTTTTGATCTGAAAAAATTTTTCACCTCTATTTTCATGTCAAGACACTTCCTTAAAACAAAATTAATATAACAATTATGCCTACCGCGGTCATACTATAGTGATAATAATGAGAGTCTTTCACGAGGGCTGTTTTGGAAAACTACGAAAAACGCCGCATCCCAGCATGCAAACATGCGGGATGACGTACCACTGTATTCGATGCATAGTTTCAGGGGCTCACCCACGTGTCACTCGCATGGGCATCTGGCAACTCTAGCGTGATTGGTTGCGAGTGCAGCTTCCTATTGGAAAGCGTGGGGAATATATTAATGAAAATATGGCGGGACAAAAATGTTAATCGCAACGGATATCGACCTCTGACCTCAATATGATCAATGGAAAAAAAATTAGCTTCCAAACAGGCTTTCTAACGGTCTAGTCACTACGCCTTGTTCTGGGGTTATGGAAGCATAAATAGAAATCAGTGAATTTTAATAAAATTTAAAAAATAACTTTCACTGTAGGAAAGCTGAAATTTCGCTCATTTAAATACTTTGAAGTGTGTACTAAATAATGAAAAAACACACTAAAAAGTGACCTTCTGGTTTTATCGGGTGCGATTGCCGAAGAAAACTGCGAGTGGAAGACAAAAAACGGGGACCATGCACAGCGAGGGTAGGGTTTCGCGGTGGTAATACGCTTGGTGGTGCCGACTTAAACCATCAAAAATGTTTTTAATTGGGACTTTGGTAATTTTTTTAGATTAGTCTATAGAGATTTCATCCTTCTGAGTTATATCATGAAGTTTTTGGAACCCATTATTTATAATAGCTCAAATAATAGAGAGATTTTAAAAAGTGTATTTTTCGTGATCGCCATACTTGCATTAGCGCATATGTGTGTAAGTGACGGGCTCGACGTGTGCAATGAACGGACACCCGGGTACCTATTATTGGAAGTCACGGGGAAGTCCAAGACATGATAAGAGGATTTCACCGAGAAGACGACTCCTGTTATGACATAAATAAAGAATGTAGTACAATAATAACTAAGGACGGTCCCTCGACTTTGAACGTTTTGTTTCCACGTGCCACGATTCATTTGCTTCAAGTTCAAGCAGCAGCTGACGAATTCTGCATCCATTACTAAGTACTAGGTTCGGTTTTGCTACACCGCCTTTGTATCGAAAGGTGGGGAAATCGACCTAAAACTTTACTCTCTACCTCTAGTTGTTAAGTTAAAAATTCAATAAGTAAGTGATTGTTAGGTAAATTAAAGTGAAATTTCTCTGAAAGCATTTGAATTCCTTCCAAAAATGACAATGAAATACCTATTTTCAATCTTTACACTTAGCGTACATTGCGATTCCTGCCAACGGGGGTTCGCCATTTTGTTTTCGACTTTCGGAAAGGAAAATATCGGGAGGTCGGGCCGAAAAAAATAATTGACGTCAGAATTGTGTCATATGATCAGATTTTTGTCACGTGCATTGTTTTGATAGTTTCGAGTTTTCCTTTGTGTTGATACCAAATACAAGTTGGTTTGGACTCGGGAAAAAGATCGATATCGTCTCTCAAATTGCGCAATTTGAACGGCTGTTTTTTGCCATTTGTAAGGGTAAGTTAAAGTCAATTTTCACATTGAAGGAGGTTGATCACCTTTATCACCCAAAAATGAAAAATTCAACTTTTTATGCCAGAATAGCTCATAAAAAAGGTACGTAACGTGTGTCGCCAAAATGTCGCCAATAGCTTTTCTGAATATAGTGGTAATTATATATTGCTCAGATACGGCACAAATTGAGTTTGTACAGTATTTCTTATGCCATGAAAACAGGACACTGTAAAATTACTGCTTCCTGGTATGTACTTTTGCCTTTCCTCATAACGATATAAGTAGCCAGTAGTCTAGTTGAACATTCATGATCCTTTTAATGGGGGGGGGGGGGGGGTGGAGGGATCCCTTCTTTGGACACCGAGGATTGGGTGCTGGCACCGGCCCACCACGTAGCCAGGTGGATAGATTAATTTTGGGGGGCCCATTAATGATAGTTTTGGTTTGTTCGCTCCACATGCTCAAGACACAATAGTAGGTGGGGTATATTATCATGATTGTTATTGTGTTGGTTGGTTGTTGATTGGTGCCCATTGAATGATAGTTTTTGGGTTTGTATGCTCACATGCTCAGTCATATTAGTGGGTATGACTATCATGATTGTTATTGATTTGGTTGGTTTGATGTGATTATTTTGTGATAGACTAAGGCTATATGGTGATGTCCCATTAGGGTGGATTTCAGATGATTTGAACTACCCGGTTACCATGGGTGATTGTGGATGTTGTAGCCTTTGTATGATTGATTTGTTTTGATACCCTGTTTCAAGTTATTGGCACTTATTTTGCTTTGTGAGGCAGTGTTTACTTGAACTGGTTGCAACTTTGCTTTTATTCAGATGTCTAGTTCATAATTGAAGTTTATGAACCTTATGAAGGCTCTCATCATGAATCCCAACGACTGGAAGGTGGGCAGGATTACTTACTTTTCTCCCCATAACGGCCAGAAAATTTGAATCTTAGTTTCCTGTTGGAGAAGCGCATCAGTTTGCCGCTGTGGCAAAATTTTCATTAGTTTGGAGAAATATGTTTTTCTTGAAAACTTACAAAACATATTTCAGTTACGCAAAATTTCAGCATCTCTTCCTGTTCATTTAAGCAGTTTCCTTGGAGGGGGGGTCACATCTACCATTACTAATTGAATTTTCTTCTCTCCAGATTTTTGTCCCGAATTGTCATAAATACTTTGGTGCAAAACTCTTGAAACTGATTGTATAAAGTTTTGAAGTTCTAAATCACCTACAAATCCCCGTTTTTGTTAATTAGGCACTTGTAAACTTTGTTGTATGTAAAATATAAGGTGTGGTAGAGAATTCAAGAATGCCTTTTAGGCTTAGATGTAATAATGAACTGACAATATAGAACGAAATGCAGTAAATATGATAATGAATCGGACCTCGTCGGCTTTTAAAAATCTCCAACAGGAAACTAAGAATCCACTTCCATTGGCCTAAAAAGGCTGTACAAATGTAGCATGAATATTTCGAGGGTTTTTGACAACCATAAGGACGTAACTCACCACTGAAAGAAATATTAAAGATTTCTTTAATTCTGCTTTAATAAACTGCTATTTGAGAAATGTGAGGTGTAAATGTTTCATATTTTCCTACTAGCAAATCTATTCATTACTCAAATGTACACAATCTCATAAAGCTCCATATATGTACGGTAAGCAAAACATATACACTTTAGTAAAAAAGAACATTTTTAATGAGAACCAGCAGAATTAACAATGCTTTAATATTTTTTTTTCAGTGCTGAGTTACGTCCTTCTGTATTTCAACTCTGTTTTATTAAGCAATTTTTTTTCATTAGGCTTCTACCACAATTATAAAAGTTAGATCTCAAATTGGTCAGTTTTTCATAGTAACAATAATTTCTCTTTTTAATAACCCAGCCTAATGTCTTTTTGGGGTCAAAATACCTTTAATCAGTTCACTTTCAGTATGGTGTAGAAGTTTCCCATTATATCAAAAAGAGCTATTAAATGATTTCCATTGATACTAGATGATGGACATTCATGAAAAGGCAGTATGTTGAAACTGGTGTGATATATGCATGGATTTTTTGAAATTTACCACTCAAACTGACTCACGTTCCTCGAGCTACAAAATGGCATAACTCACTAATAACTGGTTAAGATATTGAGGTGGTTAAGTCACCACAATGAATTTCTCTTTTAACAAATCGTTCAATGATAACAATCTTGATGGGGGTTTGGTGATGAAATCCAAAACCGATCGAAGTGCCGATATATAAAAGGCAATTTGGTCATTTGTATTTTTTAGCTACCCGCTGAGCATGTAGCTGCAAACCCCAATCACACTATCCCTTAAAGAGCAATATTTTTTTGTTACTACTAACCCTACATAAGACTGTGAGGACAGTTCATCATTAACATCATGACATTGCTCTCTCGGTTGTGCAATCAAATCCACCGTCACGTGGGTTTTGGTTTGTGGTAGCATTTTACACTTATTTCATGCTCGATCGTCATGTCATCACCATTCGATTGCGCCCCGTAAAACGTGACGACACCTCACATACACTTAGCAGTCAGAACACCATTCTCATGGTTTATAATAGCCATCTTGGTCATTTTTTGAGCCTTAGCCGCCACAATTTGATTTAAAATGAAGACCTTAGAAAGATCGCATCCTTGCATAACGATGGCGCAGAACTTGCTTCTTTCAATCTTCAATTTCAGCATTACTACACTGTAACCCGCTTTGCAAGAAAAATCATTGGATTGTTTTGTATTTAATCACTTTAATTAATACAATAACAAGATCTAATCTTACATTCTCTGTGATATTTATTTTAAAAGTACC
>JAMKCH010024152.1:0-20390 GCA_023653785.1 Ophioderma brevispina | reverse complement strand
TGCTAAACGGTTTGCGTGAATTCGGGTGATGATGAGTTTTAAAACACAAAATTTATTAGGTGACAATAACAACTAAGTTGTTATCTGATGATAATGTCCATAATAAGTTTGAACTTGAACTTCTCCCTGTCAAAATTCTACGCTCAAGGTACTCCAAAATACACTCTATGTTACCCAAGCAAACAAGAACGACTCTTTCACATTGTTGGTGAGCTAAATGCCCGGCTAATGCCTTTGTAATTTTTGTTGAAGATGCCGTGGTACATTATAGGCCATTATGTTTGCGATGTTGGTACAGAGTAAAAAAATTACTTCACAATTCCTGCAACAATTTTGCTGATATATCAAAATTCGGATTATTACATTACAGACTTCTGCAGAAAAACTAATGTGTATGGCAATGAATAGCTGGCTGGCCTGGTGATCACATATTTTCAGTGTGATTAGTGGAATTTCAGTGTGAGCAGAAAACTTTGTTTTTGCAGCGTATTCGCACATTTCGTGTGATTTGTATTCCACGGGTATCCGTCTGGCGGTAGTGCATTTCAGTGTGATTACAGCATTTAATGTGTTAATAAACCTTTTCTGGGATTTTGGATTCCCACGGCAGTGCAGACAGTCTGGGCATTTTGAATACGTGTATGAATATGCAATGGCATAACCATGGCTACTTTCAACTGCATACATGAATACAAATGGATCTCATTTCAGTGGTCAGTTCAGTGGTCTTTTCTTTTGTTAAAATTTTCGTGTCATTTCAGTTTAGTGGTCATTCAGTGCTTTTTGTTTTTCAATAGTGTCTATTACCACCAAAACTCTTGAAAGTTTACATTAAACAACTCATAAATGATTTTAATTGATTTAATGAATCATCAAATACCTAAAAATTACCTGAAATATCAAATGAGTAACCAACCCTACAAAATGATTTTCAGTGGGTCTTACAGTACATTAAGGTAACACCACAGTATTCCCGCAGGGGCAGCTGCCACACAAAAAATCTTTGCGAAATTAACAGGATTACTCATACAGGTTCAGGTTAAAAACTATTTTAATGCAATTTAAACTCCTGTTTTTTTTTTAATTTTGAACTCTTAGGGTGGTGCAGGCCCGTAGCCAGGCATCTATGATAGGGGGATTCGATTTGTTAGTGACCAAAATCTGGTCGCTGAGCGCCCATGTCGCCGCACGAGCATAGCGGGGGAAGTCTGAGGGGATGTGGCCCCAGACAATCTGGGAATTGTAGAAATGAAAAGCCCATGGAGGCTTTTTGGTGCACCATTTTCAATTCACCCCTACTACTTTTTGACTATTTTTTTGTTTCTATATCCGCTCAGCATCGCAGGGGGAGTGTGAGGGGGATGTGCCCCCTCCGAAATCTGGAAATTTTGTAAAATGAAAAGCCTAATGGAGGCATTTGGTGCACAACACCGTTTTCAATACCCCTAAACTAGTTTTGACTAGTTTTTGTGTCTAGCCGCGTGGGGCCTCGCAGGAGGGAGTGTGAGGGGGGGAAAATCTGAAGCATTTGGTGCGCCATTTCAAATTAACCCTAACTATTTTTGACTAGATTTGGTTTTCTAATTCTCTATAGTCCAACGCAGTGTCGCTGGGGAGTCCTAAGGGGATTGTGCCCTCATAAAACTTTGAAATTTTTGTAAAAGAAAGCCAAATGGAGGCATTTGGTGCACCATTTTTCAATAATCTACCTAGTTTTGACTAATTTTTCGTTTCTAGCCGCGCGAGCATCGCAGGGGGAGAGTGTTCGGATGTGCCCCCTCAGAAATTTTTTTTTAAAATGACAAGCCAAATGGAGCATTTGGTGCACCATTTCAAATTAAGGGCCCGCATATGGTAAACTCTTATTTTTCAGACACCTAACTATAAATATGCAGTAACACTTACACGGATGTCAAAATAAGTCCAATAAACCATATATTTTCTTAAATTATAAAAGGAGGATGCACAAATGGATTTTTTATTAACATTTTGGGAAATTTTTTGAAATGAAAAGCCAATGAAGGCATGTGGTGCCGAATTAACCCTAACTATTTTTTGACAGTTTTTGTTTTGTTTTTCTCGCCTATATCTGAAGTTGTATAGAGCATGTAATGAAATTAATTGAGAGGGTTCTATAGATAGGATCGAAATAGTGGAAGTGGATGATATGCAATTCGGGTTTATGCCAGGGAGGGTCCGATAGATGCAGTGTTAATTTTAAGGAGTTGCAAGATGAATACCCAACTAAAGGGAAAAAGCCTTGTGTGTTTGTAGACTTAGAGAAGGCATTTGATAGGGCACCAAGGAAAGGGATGGAGTGGGCGAAGAGGAAGAGAGATACCATAAGTAGTAGTTGAGCATGATGAGTTTGTATGAAGGAGCAAAGACAAGAGTTAGAGGGGTCTGATTTGTCTGGGGAGTTTGAAGTGAAGGTAGGTGTGGCATCAAGGTACTGTACTTTTCGCCATTGATTTTTGCAATTGTGATTGATATAGTGACGGAGAGTGCAAAAGAAGGTTTGATGATTGAGTTGTTGTATGCTGATGATTTGGTGTTTTAATGTACGAACAATGGATTGGACTGAGAGAAGTTTGGGAAATGGAAGGCGGCTTTTGAGAGTGTTAAGGTAAACCTTGGGAGACAAAAGTGCTGGTGGCGGGGTGGAGAAGGAGGTGGTAGTGAGTAAGTAGACCCATTTGCAGGGTTTGTTAAGAGGGTTTAAAGCAAACTCAGTGGTGGTGTGAAAATGTGGGAATAGATCCATGGTAAATACAACAAAGATGAAGTGACCCAAGTTTGGCAAGAGATTTATGTGCGGAAGATGCAGAAGGGAGCTGGAGGGATGATGTAGTCCGAACGCCAACAGCCCGTTTTGCCCGTACAAGGTCAATTACACGTCCATCACGAACTTCGCCTGGTTGAACTTCGCGCCTTTTGGGAGAAATGCGACTATCTCCCGCGTAATCTATAGGTCACTTCTGTAAATAAATCGATATTAAAAAAAAGGTCAGGTTGGCCATGTAAAAACCGGTTTGTTGCAAAAAATAATCCTAGTTATAGGTATTTCCTATTAACTATTGGAAATAAGCTAGTTATCGCCGTTATTACGTACAAACATGCATCGACTCCCAGCAGCAACGGCCATGACTGTATTGGTGAGTACCACTTGCTTCTGTTTCCTTAAAACGATGTGGCACGCTCATATTACCCACCTGGCATATGTTGCTCTCTGATTTGTTTAGATAACCGATTTAGTAGACGTTTGATTCATAATTTGTTGTATGGCATGATCTGCAAAGTAAAAATAAATTGCCTAAAGTTGGACTCAAAATTTTCGGCCCCGTGCAGATTAGACTTGTTGGCGATAACGCCAGGACATGGACCCGTGCAAGCGTGAGCGTGTTGTCATGTAACAGTCATGACCGAACGGATACGCTAGCAGTGCTGGGCACTGGGCAGTACGGTAAGTGAATTTACAACTGTTTTGTCAAGTTTTTTAAAGCCAAAGGGGATCAGGATCGAGTCGGACATCGTTGCCAATACGCATAAATAAATGGCAGACAGCGTCACTCTCATGTTGATCTCACACGGCTCACAGTCACATAGAGAATGTCAGACTCAGACGGTCATTGATTGTGATTGGCATTCAAGTTCATGTCTCGCAGACTACAAAATAGTCTGAAGTTCGGAACTCTCAACCTTACGTTACTTTGCATAGTGTCAGTTTGATTTGGAATTTCAATTATTGTTCAGCCTGTAAGATTTCTTTTTGGCTGGCTAAGTCATTAAATGACGTTGGCCGATATTATCTTGAGAATTTATAGCATAAATTATATAAATTTATATAGATTTATTTGTTTTTAAATGCATGCCATGTGCAAATGGCTTTACACCTAGGAGGCAAAGGCGCTGGTGCCTGTACGTCAGTTGTAGTGGCAGGTTGCTGTTCCTTATTCCGAAGGTTAACACAGAATTTCCCATACCTACGTAGGCGTTTTTCCAAAGGTGTCGTTACTTGAACATTTTTTCTTTATATTCCGAAGGGGGTTTGTTTTTACCATGTTTTGTTTATCAGAGGGTGTTTTCTTAAGGTTTTGTTTTATCCATGGTTCCTTTGATCCAAAAATGAATAGGGTTCGTTAATTCGAAATGGAATAAGCTAAACGAATTGGATAATGAACCTTATTTCTTTTTGTCGGATAAATGAACCTTGGGATAAACGTATATACCTTCGGATTATCAAACCTTCTTTGGAAAAATTAACCTTCGAATAACAAATTTTCGGATAAACGAACCCTTCGGAATGGGCGATCTTCGAAAAAGTAAACCTTCGGATAAATGCAGAGATATGGCCATGTGCAGGGCCTGGCGCGAGAAATTAGACTCTTTCCAGAAGTTTATTTGCTTCCCTTTTCGTCGCGGGGTTTTTTGCCGTTTCTAACGCGTTGCTGGCGTGCATGCACACCATACTATGCGCCTGTTTGGATTGTTCATACAATCAAAATCGCGCCCATAATTGGTTGGGTTAAAATTAGCTGTTGTTGTTTCAACTTGGTTGCTATATGCTGAGCGTGAATTGGCTTGCGTCCGGTCCCGCGACTAGACCCAATTGAGAGAAATACACTCTGGATACAGTATACAGGCCTGGGGGAACCTTAACTTTTCCATCCCCCTTTACCAATACCAATGGGCCCCGAAGGCCAGGCGCGTAAACAGACCTGATCTCCGGAGGGGCCAAGACCAAGAATTTTCCTTTCCCCATTTTTTTTTGCTCTCTTCGCTCGCCGGGTAACCCCAATTTTTTCTAGACGGTTTCCAAATTCTGTCTAGACGTTTTCGAAATTCTGAAAGCGGGGGGGGGGGGTGGGGGTGGGGAGGGAGAGGAGCGCGCCACTTCGACTGATCACCCACACAACACACTATTTTCTCCTTCCCCTTTCCTGATCTCTTACTTCCCTTTTCTTTACTCTTTTCCCTTTAACAAATTTTTTAAATTTTTCTCTTTTTCCCTTCCCTTCCCTTTTCTTCTCTCTTTCCCACCTCCTCCTTTCCCTTTTCCTTCTCTTCTCCCCTCTTCTTGGCCCCTTCTCCCCTTCTTTTCGTCCCCATTTTTTAGCTTCTTGCTCCGTCCCCATTTTATTTGTCCTGGGGGGCCAAGTCTGCCCCCCCTGCCTCCCGCCTGTTAACGGCGCCACTGCCGAAGGCTTATTCATTTTAAACAAAAACGGGTCCTGTATGTTTTTTTTGGTATGGCCCCTATTTCAGGTATGATTTTGGGAACCGGTGCTTTCTACTACGACAAATGAAAAAAAGGCCATTATACCATTTTTTGCATGGATTGGAAGAACATCCACTTAAATAATGTAATCGCCTTGGTTTCAATTCATCGTAAAGAGAGTACTGGGTCCCTCAAATCATACCTTTTGTTCTCCTTCTTAAACAGCTTTTGTATTTTTAAGGTCATCTTAACCCAATTTTGTGATCCTATTGGGCTAGTACAACAAGAAGGACTGCCACCCGTGCACGCAGTGAAAACAATCAAACAAACCAAAAATCAAAGCACCAAAAACAGAACCACATTGGCAGGCGCACGCGAATATAGCAAATCAGTATGACGCGAGCGCTAAACCTCCAAATAACATACATCAATACGCAGTGCCTACTGACCAGGGTTTAATTATCGAATTGATCCCAGCCCCCGGGCATCAGCCAATGAAATTGCTTACATTTTCACAATTTCACACGCTTTTTAAAAGAATTCTCTTGCCACCTATCATGCAAGATTTTTGTTTTCGAGTTAATTTCGGGTAATAATACAGTGTTTTATAAACGAACACGTGTTGCGAAAAATTGTCACATCTCTCGGTCGATTAGGTGAACACCCTATCATTTTATGCCGTATCATTTTATGTGAACAAAAAAATGTCCAGAAAACACGGATTTTGGCACACGTTAATGCTTCACGTACTCGGGGCTTGTGAACTATATATCTTGCCGGTTGGCATGTTTCCATGTACTATTTCCCTGGGCAAATGTCCCCAGGTGCTTTCATAGGGTGTTGAAAGGTTATTTATTTCACGGGGGTGCATCAAGAAAAAATATTGCACGGTTTGATGCCCTTGACAGATTTTGTGTGCAAAACCACCCTCCTGTGTGACCCACATTGAAAAAACATCACAAAACCAAAAATAGCCCAAGATAAATTTCAATAAATCTTGTGCAAATTAAGGTGAATAACGATGCATACAAATACCTAAATCTTAGCCATTGGTGCCAAACTGTCATCGCTCTTCTTCTGCGTGTTCGTCTAAGATAACAAGTTGCTGGAAGTATTAACTCCTGTTTTTTCTCTGTCTTCCATTACAGCTTCTTCAGGCTTGTATCAGTAATTGTGGAGTAAAGGCATACTGACTGGTGCTACAACCCGTTACTTCGAGGTGTCAAGATGCTTGTTAGGAATGCTGTGTTTTGAGTTGAACCCATGATTATGGCTTATAAATAAGGGTGTTTCCTTAACGTCACCAGTTTACCTGATCACCTTCCCCTGACAGTGGCATAGTCATGTTGGCATAGGGGACAAGAGTGAGTGCCCCCTCTGATTTTTTTTAAACAGAATCGGGAAGTAAAAGATGGATTGATAAATCGGAACCTTTTTCAGACCTCTTTGCAACGGCGACCCGGTATTTTTGCCTGTGATCAGGACTTTTGCCTCTAGACTACTGGTAATTGCCCCTTAGAACCACTGCACTGGCTACAATGCGTGTCTGACCAATAGAAAATTTAGCAACCTTTACCGTATAAAGGCAAAAATAGTGTTGATTCAATATGGTTGATTAGGGGGATGTGGGTCAGTTATGGAAATACACTGGATTTGCCACTTGAACATGGTTTAGTAACCAATCTTACAACTCGTCCAAACAGCAGTTTCAAGCTGATTAACCATAATTGAAGTTGCAAGTTTACTAAATTTTACTGGATTGGGACAAGGTCAATCAGCTATCAGACAGAATTGATTCACATTTCAAGAGCAGCTGCACTAAATAAAAGTACAAAGTAAAAAAAATGTACAATTAATGTGCAGGCAATTTTGTCCCAAGAAATTTTACAGTAATACTGTAAAATATCATTTTTTTTTTTTTGTTAAAATATTCCAGTAAACAAATTTTGTTAATTTTTTTTATTATTGCTGTAACAACTTAACAAAAACTCAATGTGGTGTGATTTTTACAGCATTTTTCATTATTTTTACATTAGTTGGTATAAACAATTAGCAAATGTGGTTTGGTATTTGGCATTATCTTATATTTAACACATTTCTTTAAGTGACTCTAATGCCGTTAAAACATCAACTCAATTCCAGTTCATTCAAAAAGACTTTGTTGAAACAGTTTGAGTGCTGTCAGTTTCCCTTACTTTTTACAGTACCGGTATTTTTACAATAAGTTTGTCTTATTTTAAATATTTTACTCTAAATTGTACTGTTCTTGCTTTTGATTAGATTCAATACAAAAAGGAGGCACATATAAAAATTAGGGGTGCAAATGCCCGTACCCCCGGCACTGATTGGGAGGAGAATTGGGAGTGGGTGCAATCATACATTTTTGGCATGTTAACTTGGGAAGAATTTTTTTCAAATATTAAAATATTCTTATAAGTGCGCATCAAATCCACCAATTGAAAGTGTTCAGGGTGCTGCTGTGTAGCTCCTTAGGCTGCTACAATACAACACGTTATCCAGATAGAAGTAATGGCCTAGCCTTTTATGGAAAGAATCCATTTAGGTACAGGATGAAACCGAAGCTCACAAGAAAGCTGCGAGGACGAGCATGATGACAGACCAAATTCATGTACGACACTGTCTCTGCAGGGAATCGAACCCAGGCCGCATTGGTGAACGCCGAGTGGATACCCTACAAACATCCAACCCAACCTCAAAAAAAGTTTGGAAAATTTACCATCGGGCATGATCCTTGGGTCGTATCAGTGCATGTCAAAGAAATGATTGTGCATATCCAGACATGGAAATAATGATCTGATTTCATGAATACCAACAACCCCGTTGGGCCATTTGTTGACCCTAGGGTCACTGATCACTAGAATGAATTTAGTAGCCTTTGCGAACAAAGTGCATGTAGATGCTTGCACTTTTTCCGTAAAGCCTGCTGAATGCACCATGTAAGTAGGGTACTAAATTGGGAGTTTCTTACCTGCCCATCTGACACTTTTTTCTGACCACTTTATAAATTCTGAACCTTTCCACGGAATAAAGCACGTTTTAATATCTATTAAGTTCCTAAATTCATAAGTGTGTCAGAACGAAAATGTGTCAGATGGGTCCGTTACGGAACTCCCCTCCCCACTAAATAGCCCAACCGAGTATATTCCCACATGGTCACACCTTAGTCGCAGTCCGTTGTTTGGGGGGGTCAATCGTGACCAGGTGTGCAGAGTAAGTTCATACTAGGGATTTTGGCGAGAGTTTGTGATGGGGGGGGAAGGGAGGGGGACTCTCCCAATGAGCAAGATTATACTTCGTCTAGCCTCAACTAAGGTATTGATGTCCTAGCGTCGCGCATCTATTGTGCATGCGTATCGTGCACAAGCCGACTTTGTACGCTTGTGATACACCTGCGGTTTACCTGCGATTTTGGCCCCATTTAAGACTGCGTGAAACCTATGTCGTCACTCCTTAGTTCAGGCCTGACGAAGTATAGACAATGAGCTTGACAGATAAGTAAAAACCAATTGATTACATTTGGGGGGCACCACTAATTTTTTGCAATGCAGTTGTAAAACCGGGGCCAGTTCATGGGAGGGTTTTTTTTTTGTGTCGAACGTCTGCAAGAATTGGAGAAGGCACATAGGAATTACTCTGGCCGTATGTCTGTGTGTGTGTGTCTGGGTCAAAATGTTAACCCTGACTCTATTGCATGCGTAAGTTAGTTCCGTAGGGCTACTATGATGTAATTTAGTGGAAGGAGGGAAGGGGTGGGGTGCCATAGTGGTGTACGCACATGTTACCTTGCTGACTCAAGTGACCTTTGGTCCCCTTCACCAACCGTTACGGCAGAACACCACTCACGGTATGGGGACCGCAATGGTAGTTTTTAATCATGGGACTGGATAACATATGGCAAGAGGACCCCCCCCCCACTACACCATACACCCCCACACACCTCCAACCAGGCCCCCTTTTTCCAGAAAAGAAACCCCAACCTCTGGAGATTCGATCCTATATTTTGAATTTAAAAATACCCCCCCCAAAAAAAATACTAGTCAAACAAAAATAAATCGAGCTCAATATTTAGTAATTACACTTTTTATAATTTTTAAGAAAGCCTTGTGTTTTATGCTACAAATTTACCTCCTCATTTCTGCGCTGCAATTCCAAGTCTTCCCCTCTCCCCCCGCCCCCTTCCCTCCCCCCCACCACAACACCAGCTCCCTCCCATAAATCTAAATGCGCCACCATCCCTGTAATTACGCATCTCCCCAGTCGAAGCATTTAGGCTATAATTACACCAAGATACAGCGGAGATACAGTCCTGATCAGGCTAGGATTGCAGTCACAACTGGGATCTATTCTCCCTAATTAGTTCCCGATTAGCTACGATTGGACGCGTTTAAACAACATTATTTGTAAGATCTTTAAAATCTTAGCCATGATATGCTCTGAGTTTTAGTTTGAAACAAGTTTGGAGCTTTTTGAGCCATCGAAAGTGTTTGTTTACGAACAGTTCAGTAGCCGCTCCGGACAGTGGAATCCTAGGGAAATCCCCTGACTGTCATTTAAAAATGGATCCTTATCATCTTGTCCAAAGCCGGAGCTTTAAGAATGAGGGATATTAATTAAAAGTTATATTAATGATATTTTTAAAAATAAGTGCTAGCGATATCTATTATAGATGGCTTCAAAATCAGTAATTATAATTTTTAATTGCTAGTAAGAGAACGCTATTCATTTCCGACACGAAAGAGCCACGAGGACACGCCAGGTTTACGCCAGCTGCCTCGTATGGGCAACGTCACATGGAGTTATGGGAACGTGTCATCTGCTACTTTTCCGCTGATTTTTTTGGTTCATAAACATGTGCCAACGAACAATATTACCGCAACGTAAAAATTTGCACTGAAACTTCAGGATCACTAAAGAATGACACCAGCTTGTGTCATATTGGCAGAAATTATATGGCATGGCCTGAGTTGAGATTTATAATGATTTTAATGGGTAAAATTGTTCCAGATTGAGTGGTTACTATGCAATACACTGTCGATGAAAATCGCTATTCCTTCATGACGGCGACTTGGAACTCCTTTTGTGCCTGACTGACATATGTACGACAAATATATTATCTTAGGTAGGTAGTCCTTACATGCCTAGACTCCCCGTTTTTTAGATATTTGGCCTCTTTTTCTACCGTCTCGTGCGTAGACTTGGATCGGCCAAATTTGAAATTTTGAAGGGCGCCCGCACACCTGATAATTTTGCCGAGGTCACCACTGGCGGTCCGACTAGGTGGAACATGAGGAAAGATTGTGTGATGAGGTGGAGTCTGTGAAGGAGTTCACATACCTTGGTGACAAGGTTAGTGGGGGTGGTGGATGCGAGGTGGCTGTGACAGCTAGAGTGAGGTATGGGTGGGTGAAGTTTAGGGGGAGTTGTTGCAAGGGAAAAGATATCCTTTTAAGATGAAAGGAATGGAATAAATTGAATAAACTGAATACATTGAATCTTGAAATCTTGAAATCGGTGTATATGAGTTGTGTGAGATCAGTGATGCTGTATGGGAGCGAGACGTGGTGTCTGAACGAAAATGAGATGGGGATTCTGAGGAGGACAGAGAGAGAGAGAGCAATGATAAGAGCGATGTGTGGGGTGAAGTTGATGGATAGGATGAAGACTGAGGACTTGATGCAGATGTTGGGTTTGAAAGAGGCGAGGGACCAGTTGGCGAAGGCGAATAGTGTACGTTGGTATGGGCATGTGTTGAGGAAGGATGATGAGCAATGCCTTAAGAAGGGCCTTTGAGTTCGAGGTGGGAGGTTCGAGGAGGAGGTGACGTCCAAAGAAGACATGGAGGAAGCAAATGGAGGAGGAGAGTAGGAGGGTTGGGTTGAGGATGGAGGATGCATTGAGTCGGGTGAAGTGGAAGGAAGGAATAAGGGAGGTTGCTGCCAGTGGGGAATCCGGCCACTCTGACAAAACTGGATTTAAAACTTTGGATTTACTAATAGACTAGTTAACATCCTATGTCACTTCTTTTGTTGCTTGCGAATCCATGCTTGCTAATCGTTATGGCCCATTGAATTAAAACTCAAACAGATACAATTGCCCAGTGTGTAACAGTCAGGCCGACCTATTTCAAGATACCAGGCCCTAACATGTTTACAAACATTGCTGTTAACTGGTCTATACGAAGGACTTTGTGTGCAGCAGCTGTACGTCCGTGTACGCGTGAATGGAAGATGTCCGATCAGTAATTGTAATGATTAATCCAATGATTGGACGAAAGTTTATATCGACTGAGGGCGAATTAGTAACACCACAGTGCAGTGTCGTCATAGTGGGACGTGGAATTAAAAAAAAAATGGGGGGGATAATAGAAGGACGGGAGGAAAAGTTGTTCTAAATTCGCGGATGTTGCTCGTATAGCACAGCTTGAATAAGTGTACTGATTAAATATTTGGGGTGCGTCGTTGTTTCTTTGGGTTTTTTTGTTCTTGTTTTGGTGTCTTGACAATCTTTTTTAAATTTTAGGGGGTTCAATCGAACCCCTCGAACCCCCCTGGCTACGGGCCTGGGGTGGCTACCCCCACCACCCCCTGGCACTGCCCCTGGTCCATATTCATCACATGCAGTCATTTGGGAAGCCATCTCAAAAGCATTTGGGAAGCCATCTCAAAAGCCAATGACTTATGCCATAACCCAGAGAGTGTTTTAAACCAATCCCAAAATACATTGCAATGTGCCTATACTAAATTATGTACTTCTTCTTAGCGTGTCCACAAGTCATTAGTACATGTAATGGCTTGTGGTGGTGTCAGGATTTATTCAACTGAGTAAGCTAATCCGGGGCTGCTGCGTGTATCCATGATACGGACACTCCTAACATTATACTGTAAACCCAAATCAGTACTTAGGGATAAAAAGTGCGCAAGATTAAGGACCACAAAACATTTCATTATCACAATAACAAATTCTTAAGTACTAGCACTTTGTGGGTTAAAATGAGTGAAAAAGTCATGGTTGAAAGGGCAAACGACATCATGGAGGTCTTTTCTAATTGAACTGCATACCGCAGACAGGTTAAAACTAGTGTTTACAAATCAAGACCAAAATTAGCTGCCAGTCTAGCAATCGAGAGGGACGCAAGCCAGCACATTCTAGTCATGAAAATCGGAATCTTATCTCGAGAACCGTATTGAATTTCAATAATTCCTTTGGCGTTGTCCACAATATTCCCCCACTCCATGCATACGCACACATACTTGCACCCAAACAACAAATCACGACACAATTCAGCACGAGCTTTGACTTGATATACTATGCAGTATAAGTTTAGCAAATTCCATTTTTTTTTTAAAGATTATCACTTCTTATTCCAGCAAGATCATTTGAGCGATTCTTCTTAAAAAAAACACTGGCCGATTTTAATCCTGTTTATACACATTCTGGTACTTAACACACATAGGGATAACCAACCTACAGTAATGACATTTTTGGGTTAAAACTTGGGCCTTTTCCCCAAAAAAACCTAAAATATCGACTCAACATATGCCAAATATCGATTGCGCATCAGTTATCTCTCGTCATTTATCCCCGTTTTCCTCATCCTCCCATCACCTCCAAACAATCAAGTGTTTTTTACCCATCGATTTTGATAACCTACATAAAGTGTTATCTATGTAACATCCTCATCACTTCACTTGTCACTCATTCCTTGCCTCCAGGGAATGACTTGCGAAGAAAACTGTTACACTTCTGTCAGACGAGAAACCTGCTGCAGTTAATGTCCTGGCTGCCGCATGTGCTATATATCGTCAATATCCTTTCTCTCTTATTTCCTGTGAGTTTCCTTCCTCGGTTTTTCTAAACCCAGCCCAGCCCAGCCCAGACTCGAATCCTAACCATGACCTAGAGGATGTCCCATAATGCACTGTGATTTGAGAAATTTATCTTGATAAGATATGTGACCACCCATACAGAGCTATAGCCCCAAAATTCAAAGACAAGACTTTCATGCTCTTTTTAACACAGGAAATGTCAATACTTCAAGGTGGGTGACCCAATAGTGGTCTTATTTTTCGTGATGTTTACTCTCTCATATGAAAGCATATCACCAAAAATATCCACTTACTTAGAGTTAAATCGAGTCAGCCACTTGGATGTTAGATAGAAGCCAACATGTGTAGTAAATTTGCTCATACTGGGCCCCCCCTCCTAGTTTTTGTAGAACTCTTTTTAAGTGGTTGACCACATTAATTGGAGAATTTTTGTGTTTCATAACATCAAAAGGAAATAATTCCATCCAGGGCCTTAATTTCACTGGAGTTATGAAAAAAATATGACTCAACTATACCAAAATCTCAACTTAAGTTTAAGGTAATGAAATAATCGATTCGATTTTTTCTTAATTTTTGGATATATGTATTTTTATTGGTGTAGGTGACAAATCTGAAATTAAAAAATTGGGGGTTCACCTACTTTTTCGTTTTTGAGCTATAGTGTTTCAAAAACGTATTAATTGCAAACATTTGGTACAGAGCTCTTGGGAAAACCGACAATGTGTCGTTGTCCCTGGCATAAATATAACAATCGACCGTTTTTGATTTTTCTACTTATGTTAAGAACCTTTATAAGATCTTTTTTTCGTGCGCAGACCAATAACAATAGGTGTCCCGACTTAGTTTTCGAGAAAAAATTAACGAAATAAGGCCTAAAATTGCAATTTTCCTTCAATTGCGTCCTGTTTGCATGAACAAACAGCGCAGCTTACCTACCTCGCGTATTGACGCCTAAATAAGCGCAAACTCCTGCCAAAATTACGCGTTCGCAAGAGAATTCGCTCTTGTTGAGAGCAGAAAGTAACAAATTCTGCTGTGGAGATCTGGAAAGCGAGTGAGTGGGTGGCGAACAGTTTTTTGTTTCAAATTAGGCAAGACAATCTTTTTTAAAATATAGGGCCTATGCAAGGAAAATATAAAATTATGAATTCAAGGGCATGCAGGGATTTTGAATAAGGGTATCTATTTTATCGGATTTAATTTGTTCCGATAAAACTCAAGTTCCCCACACCTTCTGATACGTACGTTTCCTATGAAAAATCGGGTTCTTACTAACAAGCTAAGATCCGAAAAACATTCCCCTCTCTTAACTGGCTCCCAGGCAAAAAAGCCCTTTACCTACAGAAAAGACAACTACATGTTTAAGAAATTAAATGCCATGGCAAATTGTGTGTGGTGTCTTATTTTTCGGAATTCTTGTAGGCCAACTGCAACGACGTTTCCTGAACACTTTTTGTGGGGAACGGTTAAAAAGGCACCACCTGAAGACACGCAGTGTCATGATCAGGATCGTACCGCCGGGCTGTGGTAGTTGTGACACTGCGATTCTTCATGTCGGGCCAACAGCCGTTGGCAATATTGTGCAACGCAACGCATTATAAGAACGTACAAAGATAACTCACTCCCCCGACCCACCCATTTAACCTGTTTGTCGTGTCGTTAATTCTTTTAAGTCAAGTACAAATCGGCCGGCAATCGCGACCCTTACCAACCATACCGATACCCACCCGCAACGCCCACTATGATTCGGGATGCCCCTGATGTGATAACAAAACCCACGAAACGAGGCAAATTAACTTAAAAAACGCAAACATTCTCGCGGTCACCTTCAACTGTGCATGCATCAATCACGTCGCACATGTTAAAAGATCTCCTACGCCTGATGCGAGTGCGTAAGCGTCAGCGCAAAATGACACGCATTACGCAGAATGGCCCTTTCTCTTCATTAATCCTCTATAACCTTACGTAGGTTGTGAACCCTGGCCTCTATTTTTATACCCTATTCACTACAAAGCCTAATAGTATCGAATAGTTCGAATCCATAATACCGAGAGAGATTTGGCCTGGGGCCTTACTACAATGTAATTGAATGGAGATTCATCTCTTTGAATTTTTCTCTCTACATTGTCTCAAATTTTACAGTTGGAAAATATACTGATGGAGAGTGCCTCCGCCTTTATTCTTGCCTTTAAGCTAATCTTGCAAATTAAAGAAATTCGAAATATTTTCTCTTTTGGGTGGATCACTGATATCAGAGCTCAGTATGTCTTTAAAAGAGACAGGAGATTTCCAGAAAGAAGCGCCCACAATTTTTCTCGAACCCCGGTTTTTTACATATTTGGAATGCTTACCAATGTATTAGATCACACCTGAAGTGAATAAGCCGAATACGCCATCTTTATGTAATAATATGATGATTTAGTAGTTTCTGTCGTGCACGACAGAAAATCAAAGCATGGTTTTCTATGGGGAACGATTACGATAGCAGGCAAGTTCAAAACAAGGTTGGCGGTTTTCTTTTGCACCTGTTTGTCCAAACCTTTGAAACGTTCTCGGTAGGTGGTCTACAACCGATCCAGTGAAATTTAGTGAAATTTGAGAGAAATTTGTATCCTAAAAAATCCTCCTCCTGTCACTTTAAAGACTGACTCAGAGATTTCCTGAGGATGGGGCCCTCAATTTTTTTTATCAAATCATGTTTTTTGCATATAAATAATGCTTGTCCACATAATACTCACTGTGTGAAATAGCTAACCTCAAATCGATCTCCTTCATGGAGGAAAATCACCACTTTGTAATAAAATTCTGAATCTGGAATTTTTGTTATACACACTATTCCATGGTCCTGTTTACTACATCAAAACAAAAAATCTGATTCATCTCAACCTTGGAATTGAGTGGTTTTAGGCAATTATCTTTTGTTCTAGTTGACTATTTTTAATTATTAAACAGAAAAAAATTATCTTTCAAATCTCTGAGTCCCCTTTTTTATATGATTTAAAGACACTAATCAGTGATTGCTAAATGAGCAAATCGAACAAATCATCAAAAATCAGATTTTTAGCATGTATGTAACAAGTACAGGTACCCCTACCATACCCTGCAAATGAAATAAGACCAGAAGACACCTAAGAATGCACAGAATTCGGAGATTTTAGTCATTCTGTCCTAGACGTACACTTACTGCAACACGTAATTGAATGAGAACCGTATCTTGATCACTGCCGTTTTCTTCTCCTTTCTGTCAACTCTACAGCTGGAAAGATAACTTATTATATGAGAATTCTACAGACTTATCCTTCACTTTGAGCTCATCCTGCAATTTCAAATATTTTTCATCACTGATATTGTCTTTAACTTTTTGGGGAAAATGGTTTCTATTTTAACTTCACAAGATTGTCATCATTGGTCTAACACATTACATTTCATTTGACACAAGCCTTACCACAACCTTTTTATGCTATTGGGAACTGTGCTCATCAGTACACACTGTTCTTATTTCGAGCTCCACGAGGTGTTTGCTCCAGCTGAGCAGTTCTGCCTCACTTAAAACACTCCAAAAATTTCAGCTTTACTTGAATATTTACCAAAAGTTTAACGTTTAAATTATGTCTGAGGGCCTCCATTCTCTATGCCCCATGGGTTATCTTGTTGGAGGTCCTAGCACTTTCCACATGATCAGTAACTATTTTTCAATGTTGCTCATTTGCTGAAAAAAACATGTTTTTGATAAAATGACATGTGTTTGTTCCATCATATTAACTATTCCCCTTTCTCTCTCCCAACAAAAATCTCAATTTGTTTTAAAATGAACTTACCTTGCGGTTAGTCAGGGAGGTGCCTAGTTATATTCAGAGATGTAACAGTGGAGCAGTCCCATTTTCCTGAAAATCCGAATTTGAACCGATGTGAAGGCAAATTTTAGCGGACAATTTTATTGGGCAAACAAGCACGAAGAAAACTGCAAACCTTAACTTTTGAACTGGCCTGCTATCCTAATCTCCTATAGGAAAACCGTGCTTTGATTTCTGTTGTGCACGACGAAATTACTAAAATCATCATCTTATTACATAAGGTGGTGTATTCGGCTTATTCCTTTAAGGTGTGATCTAATACTTGGTAACATTCCAAAATATGCAAAAAACCAGTTTCCGAAACAATTAAGGGTGCCTCTCTCTGGAATGTTGCGCTCAGTGGTCTCTTTATTAGCCTAGTCAGACAACCATAATTGTTGCTACTTGTATCATCTTGTGCATTCACAATTCAGTGGCAGATATTGGATGACAGATGCACCAAAATTGTGTAATTTTGGGTGTTTTTCTAACTTTTTCTCTTAACACAAGGGCGGGTAAAAAACCCCCAAGCCTTTTGACTTTCCAATGCCCTAGTTACTGTCTACAAGACGGGCAACACTGTTCTAAACTAAATCAACCGACCCAATGGCAGATTTCTAGGACAAACTTCTGGTTTGATTTTTCCGACAGTGAGTTGCAATTTCTTTTTTTAGAGTTCCTAAAATGTCAACCATATTATGATCGGGGGGCCACTGACCCCCATTGAAAACCACAGGCAGACGTCACTATTCAATTTGGACAGTGTGCTATTGGAATTCGGCTTCAAAAACAAGTGTAAACAGCTCCGGTCTGTTCCGTTCAATTGCCACAACAATTCCAATCAAATAACACTTGCGGTAGCATCATGAAAGGTTTTTGAATTGGCCTTCTCTTCTGCGGATGGACTTTTGCTCACAACTTTATCACTTAATTGGATGACAAATATCCATGCCCGTTTATCTATATACAATCTACTCATGCTGCTTGAGACTGGTCAATTAATTCCATCCTTCAAACACAGTCTTTGGAACTCTCAGAAATTGAATTGACACAATTGAACAGCCGAATTTGAAGTTAACGCTAGTTGCCGGAATTATGTCCCTGCTGATTTCACATGACCCCCTAGATGAACCTTTGACTTCACATGCATTGGATAGTTCTAATCTCTTTTAAAATTGTCAACGTTACCTAACAAGGCGGTTCTCGAACGACAATGATCCCCTGCTTCCGCGCATAGCTGTAAGACAAAGAGCAGCACACAGATTGCAATTGTATTAATACAGGGTGTCCTAAAAGTTGTTCAAGCAATAAGCAGTGGAGGTTGCAGCTATCCCCTCCCCAACCCGCCCTCCCCAAACAACCCCGCAACACCCCACACCTCCCAAATCCCAGCAACAACCCCCACCCCTTCCCAACCATCCACAACACCCCAACCCCCCCCCCAACACCCTGCCCATCCCTCCCCAACACCCCGTCTCTTTCCCCCCACCCTACTCCCTCACACCCCACCTGCTCCCTGTAAACACATAAATTTTGCATATTCCAAAATAAACTGTTTCAGCAATAAAGCAGATTACACATATTTATTAGATCAATTGCATCACAAAAATGCCCCGTTAATTGGCCCACATGCACTGACCTAACTATGATTTCATCACTAACGAAAAAGATGTATGGCCAGACTAGTCTTTCATTAGCAAAGGAATTTTGCCTATCCGATGTACCGGTATCATGGTTTCAGCATTACAGTCGTTATGCATATTAAGTAGCTCATTCCATACCTAAGCCACATATTCACATACTTTCAAATGGCCAAATGCTGCGCCATCAATAACAGGCTTTCATGGCAGTGAAGAATTTTTTGTGTAATCCTATGTACGGTTTAAAAAATATAGCAGATTTTTACGCCCAAATGCCCACCCTTGACCCACTTTTGATCCCACAAAAACAACATATGGACTGGGCAAACTTTTTTGCCACCCTAACGGATGATTTCCCGTCACTTTTAACCCTACCCATGCAATTACAATATTGGTCCCAACATGCAAAATTTTCTCTGCAAAATGTCTCGTACCAAACGGACCTTTGTATCCGAAATATTATTATGCACTGGTGAAAAACTTTGTTTTTGCACATAGTTTTGTTAATATATCTGTTTATTTGTATATATTTCTTTCTATATATATAAATACAGAGAGAGCAGTGCAGACTTGAATCATGAACAATGAAACGTTAACATTTTTTTTAAAGGTGCGTGTTCTGATCGTCTTTGGGACCCCCCTGATTTACCCAGAAGTAGTATCGATTTTGATATCAGATGAAAGGCCGTATTTTTCTCATTGTCGTGCTGAAATTTGAGCCCTCAAATCCATTTCATTCCCAAGATATAAACAAAAAACCACCGTTTTAGTGGTTAACCATCAATATTCAAGTTTGCACTGTATTGAATAGGGCTTCGCAACATGCATTATTGTGTCTACCATCAAAACCACAAATGTGTTTCCCACGGTACTTGATGGGGTGTATGTGCAAGTGCCAGGCTCTCATATCAAGTAGAGAACACAATACACATAAATCGGAACAAGCACCTTTAAAGAGAAGAAACCAAAAAACAAAATGCTTGACCCATGTTTAAAATGTCTTAAATTAATCAAAATAGAGACCCTGCACTCATTTTGCTCTGGTTTGGACGATGTTCACTCCCAAAAAAGTTCATTCGTGAGTGCCCTGCTTGTACTTATCTCCAGGCAGTGGAATAACCAGAGGGGGGGGGTGGTGGGCAGCTGCCCCCTTGTGGGGAATCTTGCCTCCCCCGTGGAATTAGTGATTTTCTGCACATGCGCCAATTTACAGTGAAAACAAGATAGGTCAATACTCTACTAACAAATATTAATGCTTGCCCCCCTGGAAATATATGTGCCCCCTTTGCTCTCTGAAAGAAAAGCTGGTAATGCCACTGCCTCCAGCCACCAGTTGTGTAACTAGTTGTGCATATCCCGGGGGGAGGGGGTAATTGGGTATTCTGGTTGGGTAACCACCCGTGTTACAAAAAACGCGAGACTTGTGCAGGTCTCAAGACTTGCAATATAGGGTATCAAATTCCACCTATCATCTGTCAGTCTCACATAGGGTATCAAATTTTACTTTTCAGTTTCAGGTAGAGTACAAAATCAGCATGAATCTGTTAGAATGATGATTTTTGTGTTGATATCATGCTCAAAACAAAATAAAAATCCATACAATAGCTCAAAATTGAGTGTAAAATCCCAGGTTAAAATTCCAATGGTAATATTGCTTGGCCCCGGGTCTCGGATAGGGTGTCTATTTGAACAGATCTGGTCTCAGATAGGGTACCATTTCATTCGTTTCTGGTCTCATATAGGGTCACCGCCGGAACCCTTGTAACTCGGGTGGTTACCCGAGCCCATGTACCGTTTACCCCCCAAAAAAAACTCTGTGGAAAGAACTACTACCTGGACTCACTGCATTTGT
>JAMKCH010024151.1:0-20208 GCA_023653785.1 Ophioderma brevispina | reverse complement strand
CGTCATATGGTTGTGGCCGTACCGATTCTACTAGCGTGGGTACGCTACTAGGCGGTGGCGCACCAAAATTTTTAATGTGGCAGTAGGGGTTTCTGATGGCTTTTTTGGGCACAAAAATGCACTAGTTAGTTGGATCATTCGTAAGTATACATGTATAAAATAGAACAATCTCACAAGTTTTGTGAATAATTGAGCTTAAGTTATTTCACAAGTGATTAGTATATGGACGAGCATTATGTATATGCAAAAACATCGATTTTTTGAAAAATGAGTGCGCCGTCATCCGGAAATCCCTGAGTGGCCTTACTTTATGGTTACATCACATCAAAAAGAACAAACTGAAAGGCACTATCGTGATTCCAGAAAATCAAGAAAATCTTCAAAATCAGATTTTTCCTGTAACAAGTAACGGCTTAACACTACCCTTCATGTGATAAGACCAAAAGCAAACTAATTAGGACAAAAAACGTACATTTAGTCCTTAATGTCCGTACAGACACTCACTACAACACGTAATTGAATGGAGATTCATATCTTTGAAAACTGCTGTTTTCCTCCTTTTTTCTGTCAGGTTTCATTTGAAAAAAGAATAAGCTATGAGATTTCCAAAGACTTATCCTTCACGTTTAACTATTTTCCCTGAAAATGTCAAGTATTTTGACTCTGCTGGATCATTGATAGTGTCATTAGTAGACACTACATCAACATGATTATCTTGGCCTGTGTTGTTGTTCACATCACAGATGATGTTTATCGCAGAAGGGAGTCTGAGCGGCAGTATGAAGCAAGACTGAAACCAGGGGAGGCACCAAATCAATCAGGTGGTGATAATACCCAGTGTGTGTTGTGAAAACGCCAAGAACAGTAGAAAGGCACTTAACAACAAAACTAGTTGAACTTGGTGCAGCACAAATGCCAATATACTTCGAAGGCATTTCACTCTGTTAACTTGATACAAAGAATATCTGCTTGGGATATTCTGCTATCAATCAACTGTAATGATTGTTCAAACATTTCCTTGCCACCCCAATTTACAAAATTTGGTAAAGAAATTGTTGATATTACGTGTACCACGTGAGTACAAATTCCAGCAGTCGCATTCTATAGACATTCATCAGTAGATTTCCATCTTCCCTTTTGGAGCGACTGGTAAGCAAGCAAATATCCTGCAGGAGTTGACTGGTTTCCCTATCTGAGGGTAGTCTTTGCTAGCTTCTTGTCTGCTGCATCATGAGACAGGTGTGCATATGTACTATAAACCTGATTTAGTAAGTACAATCCCCGGGGGCCACTTGGTATTCAAAGGTTATATGATGCATGGAACAAGAAACGCGTAAAAAGGTTCTCTTTTTTCCAACATGGTGATGTCCTTTGTACATTGTTTATGGTGTCAAAAACAGCAAAATATTGAAGAAAGGGTATGTTTTTTCATAACCCTGAAATTGTGGTTGGGGGGGATGTACGTGTGTAGGTATCTCATTTTGAACAGCCCAGGGATCCAATCATAAAAAAATCTTGGTAATTGGAATTGGAAGTAAGCAAAGTAAGATAATAAGGGGTATAGTTTATAGTCGGATTTTTTTATTTCCTGTCAGTTCATTAAAGTTTTTCGGGGCGTGTCGACGATTCCATTTGTTCTGAGAGGTTGTATGCTTTACCCAATCAATACAATAGAAATTTCGATGTTCACGATACCGATCAGATTACGGCCTAATTAAAAAATGTCCCTTTTCTCTCCTGAAGCAAATGTTACAAGGCAACTGCACTGCATAAATTCCAAAACTAAACTTGAACAAACTCTGAGCATTCAACATAAAAATATATGAATAAGTAATTATTACCAGCCAAAGTTTATTTACGTCAATAAGGAATATTAAAAATCGTTTACACTTTTTGTCTTATTCCAGGAAATTATCCAAGTGGTCCAATCATTATCTATATAAGTTTATTGAAAGATTTTTTGGTCAGTCCCATACCAAAGTACAATATCTACGTGCCTAAATCCTCCTCTTCACCCAGCTTGATGTTCATGACACTTTTATCCGTTCTTTGAATTGAACACCAAACAAGATCGATAGCGTGTCCCAAACTTTACGACAATCTGTTTCATTGATCTGGTATGAAGCCTTTATAAAATTCGATACAAAAAAGTTCATGTACAATGAAGTTAAACGCATCTTATTCTGTTGAACAAAGTTTAGCATTTCAGCTTTTATATACGGCTTTTTAGTTTTTGGTCTCAACACAGCCCCTCCACATTAATTCGTACCATCACCAATATGCGTTTCCTGACAGGCAATACAAATCAGACTATAATGATATGCATTGCTTACTTTTTTACAGCTAAAATACCTTTTAGAGTATGTTTTAGCGTTGTTTTTTAGTTGGTGAAAATACGTGTGTAGGGTGCTTTTGAAGTCCCCTTACGCATCATATCCACCGTTGAATACAGTCCCCCCCCAGAACATCCTGAGATCTACCCCTTGTCTATTACATTGTCTTTAATTGTCTTATTACCTGATTAAGCTCTGGACACCATCGATAGACCTTCCTGTTTGCACTTCAAACTTTTCTTACAAGCTCTGATTGATTAATTAATAACCCTATGAATAATCATTACAATCGGCCAGTAGTGATTGGGGCTAAGGAAAGCGACATGTTTGTTATTTGCGAGGGTGGAGGTGCCTGGGAAAATATGAGGGTTTTGTGTATTTTTTTTTATTCACAAATAGGGGGTTATTTAATTTTTTTTTGAAAGACGTGGGTTTTGGGTAACATTGTTAATTCCAATACTGACTGTATCAGCACATAAACAATAACTTTGTGGTAATTGTTTATTGGTCCCCCGCCAACTTTTGTTGTCGAAGGGGACTATAGAAATGCATCCCGTCCGTTGTGTGCCTTGTGTGTGTCCCAAACGCGCATATCCTTGGGAAAAGCAAGTGTGGGTGTCCATATTCGCAGCATAGATGTATCCCAAGTACGTGTTGGGTGGGATCCGAGTGGGTGGGTCATTGTCATGGGTCAAAGGTCAAATGAGGTCAAAAATATGGTAAAAAATAGGGTTAAATTGCTATCACCTTTGTCCAACACGAATCTACTTTTGAGTCTAAGCAAGTATGGGTATCCATCTTTGCACCATATATGTCGCTTAAGTAGGCGGCAGACGAGTTCGGAGATGGGTCATTTGCCATGGGTCAAAGGTCAATGTGGTCACAAATTCATATAAATCTTGTCATTGTTTAGGATGATGAAACTTGTCGGTGTGCTCAACATTTTCGGTGCCAAAAAATTTTGAAGGTCATTTAATGCCATGTGGGGTCATTCAAGGTCAATCCCTAACATGTGGTAGGATGATGAAACTTGGTGGTGCAGTCAATATTCATTGCCGCAAATTTTTTGAAGTCTTTCAAGGTCATGCGGGTCACCCAAGGTGCAAATCTTAAACATGTGGTAGGATGATGAAACTTGGTGGGTGTGCTTCATCATTCGATGCCAAAATTTTGAAGGTCATTTCAAGGTCAGCGGGGTTATCCAAGGTCAAATCTCAACCATGTCGGTAGGATGATGAAACTGGTGGGATGTGCCTCATCATTCGATGCAGCCAAAAATTTTGACGTCATTTCCAAGGTCAATCCAAACCATGTGGTAGGATGATTGAAACTAGTGGTGTGTGCGGTCAATAGTCAGTGCCGGAAAATTTTGCAGGTCATTCAATGGTCATGCCGGGGTATTCCAAGGTCAAATCTCTAAATTGCGTTAGTAGGAGGATGGAAACTGGTGGGTGTGCTCAACATTTCGTTTGCTGAAAATTTTGAAGGTCTTCCAAGGTCGTGTGGGGTCATTCACGGTCAAATCCCTAAACATGTTATAGGAATGAGGAAACTTGGTGTGTGGGGCGGTCAATATTCAGTCCCAAAAATTTTGAAGGTCATTTCAGGGTCATGCGGTCATCCAAGGTCAAATCTCTAAACATGTGGTTAGGATGATGAAACTTGGTGGGTGTTGCCAACATTCGCTTGCTTGAAAATTTTGAAGGTCATTACAAAGGTCATGTGGGGTAATTCAAGTAAATCCCTACTAAACGATCGTGTAGGAGATATGATGAACTTGGTGCTGTGCGGTCAATATTCATCCCAAAAATTTTGAAGGTCAGTACAAGGTCATGTGGGGTCATTCAAGGTCAAATCCCTAAACGTGTGATGGTGTGATGAAAACTTGGTGTGGTCGGTCAGGTCATATTCAGTCCCAAAAATTTTGAAGTATTTCAGGGTCATGCAGGGGTATTCCAGGGCAAATCTCTAAACATGTGGTAGGATGATGTGAAACTTGGAGTGTGCGGTAAATATTCAGTGCAGAAAAGTTTGAAGGTCATTTCAAGGTCATTGGGGTCATTAAGGCAAATCACTATGCATGGGTGTTTGTATGGTCATGAAACCAAGGTCATCTGGGGTCATCCAATTATTGAAACTGCTATGGTAGGAATCCCTCTGGTTCCATACGAACCTCCCTATTTATTTACTTTTCCTCCTACCGCGACGAGCGGGGGACCTTTGTGGTTCGAGAACGCCTTGTTATTCATGAAATATATAGGCCTATGACTAAAACATTGTGCATTGAATAACAGGTAATTTCCTGACTTATTTTGGAACTAATAAGTTTAGCCCATTGTACCATAAAGGCTGATAGTAGCTTTTGCTTTCAACTTATTCGCCTTGTAATTTTCTTTTGGGAGTAAACTTTGTCTGTGGTCTTTGGTTTCACCAATGAATCCATGGTATCGCAAATATGCAAAACAAATTTTTACACAGATCACAAAATTGAAAGTTTTTAGACTAGATAAAAGGCTTTTTTTCCCATCAAAATATCAGCACTTGCGTGCTATTCAATTAGGCAGCTCGGGGCCCAGCATGCTCCCATTGATCAACTTATTGTCTTTGATTAAATACCAAAATAATACATACTAATACAATCCTTTAAAATACGTTTTGTGATTCCAGCAACTACTGATTTATTCCGCTTGTTCACTAGATATCCAAGAAACGCTTACTCACAAAAGTTGCGTTGTTTCCGATCTTGCGGTTTTTGTGTTATGAGCAAATGCTTGTTTTCCCACCCTCCCTATTCAGGCCACTGTGCTGTGATTTTCTGTTTTTCCCATTTACAGACAGAATTAACAAAATTGCAATTTCCTACAATAGCAACAGTAAGGCTAACGTTCAGATGATGTAAAAATCCTCAAACTTTTTTTGAGGTAGTTGGGGGGATGAGGTTGTGGATCCACAGAAATCCCCCTTTAAAGTTTCATCACTTCTGGAGAACACATGTTAAATTTTTCAAGGTTTTTCTCATTTTAACAGTCTATTCCAGACACCCCACCAAAAAGGTAGAGTTTGCCGAGGCAGAGAAAATTAAAGCACAGAAGAAGGATCAGCCTCAACAATCAAATTGAAGATCCAGTAGTACAGAATCAGATACCCCAAGAAGTTCATGACGGTTTGGAGATGCTCATGGAATAATCACTATGCAATGTGTGATGGGTGTGAACGGTCCGTGGTTTTGGAGAACAGGATTAGACAGGAAATGTTCCCGGCCCCAGAAATTTTAAGAAAATTGTGCATTTATTGAGTGACCCTCTTGGATGTGCATTTATTTGTCTATCCGCCCTTGGCTCAAGCTGCCAAAATGGCCCACAACCAAACAGCCCTTTAGAAATTTTCCCAAGCAAGCCTATGGCTAGTCTAACCATGTGTGGAGTAAGATTTTTAGACAATTCTTCCAAACTTAAATGCAAAGTTTATGATTAATTTAAGAGAAGTTAATAATTGAATGACGATTCTCCATTTCTTCTTTTTTGGGGGGTTGTTGGGGTGGGTTCACAGACATTTTACTTTACAGTTGCTGTCAGAATTGTTCAGGGGAGGCACGCATATTGTGTGAAAGTAGTGGAGCCCATGGGTAGTTTTGCACATGATTCACCAATGGGGAGGCTTAACGACTCGACAAGCCAATCGGGACACTTTCACTTCCAATTGTTGGATACACGTACATGCTCCACATAGAAATAACCTGAATAATTCTGGTAGCCATAGTAGTGTGTTACAATAGTATAAATGCATGGTCTTCTGCAATTATTTTAACATTCTGATGATAAGGGACATGATCTGCCTACTTGGGCTAAAGGCAGAATTATAAAGAAGGCTGGGTATTCTGAAGGCGTGTTTAACTTTAGACCAGAGTTAAACCAGGCTTAGTCCTACATGAATAGACCTTTTTGACTTTCAAAATATTGTGAAAGGTAAATGTAACAAAATGAGAAAATTCCTCATGGACAATTTGCTCACCCGTAAAGCCCATGTTGGAAGGAAAAAGCAGTGGCGGCAGCCAGACTCTTTTTCTGAGGGGGAAAACGGGGGGCAAAGTGAAATCTTGGGGGAGCAAAAGTGAAAATTCGGGGGGGGGGGCAAAATATGGAACATTTGGAAATTCTTCAACCAATTTGGCCCAAAATCGCTGATTTTTGGACCAAATCACTGAATTTTGCCCCAATTCCTTCATTTTTCTTTCGACCAGGGGTGGCAAACTGGGGGGGGGGCAAGAAAAAAAATGCCCCCCCGTTGGCGCCGCCACTGGAAACAAGTCCACCATGTAAGACTGACCCTGATTTAAACCCGGGTCTGATGAGTTCAGACTCCCTTCAGAATACCAGCCCAAGTTATTTTATCATTATCAACTTGTCCAGTAGTCCTGAAAGCTATTGTGGAATTTCAACATCCCTAGCATACTCAGTTGCAATATGTTGTAATGCCTTTTTATATGTTATAATTTCATTGTTTGTTGCTCAGTATTTTTGCCGTGTTGTATTTCAATGTTGCAATTGCTGCCTTTGACCTTAGGTGAATGATACTGAATAACCAGAGGGTGTTTTGAGTCAATCCCCAATGCATCAGTTTTGGGAAATTTCACACTTCAATCGGGTCATGTGATCTCATACAAATCTATCTTAACACTGACAAACATGACTTTAATGCTCGTTTTAGGCCACAAATTGTTAGTAATTAATGGAATTTTTAGCATGATTATGATATATCTTGTGGTTCTTAAAACTTTTGGAACCACTTTTTATGCCTAAGTATTGACGTGAATTGAGTACAGGTATAGTATAGGCAAATTTGCTATGCATCATGGGATGATTCAAAACACCCTCTGCTGTATCACATATTCATTTGCCTATTTAAAACTTCAATTAACAATTCTCAACTGTACAGAGTTTCAACACGCATTTTAACACTAGTAATGGAAGGAATCTAGCAATTCCCACAGGGGGTTGATTTTTTGTGTATCCATATAATCATATTCCTTTTCAAAACACTTTTAGATGTTCTTCTAATCCACTTCTGAGATGTACACGTTTGTAATGTCTTAGGCTTGCTCTTGAATCTGAATACAGTAGAGTCATATTAAGTGTGTTAGGTTGTGGTATTTTTATTGTTTGAGCTGAGCAGACACAAGCTGAAGAGCTTTTGGGATTGCCATGTTTTAATCTGTCTCTGACTGGAACAATAGCATAGATGGATCAGCTGGCTGTCTCCAGCTAATTCCATGGAACCAAGCAAATTTTTGGTACCGCTGACAGTTGGCAAAACGTCACTTATTATGCAGTCTCAGTATACCTGGCCTACACAAAATGCATGATAGCATTCATGGCGAATGTTATCATAACCATGTATTGCTCACCCACCATGGATTTTACACAAGGGGAAAATTTTAATTGCTTCAATCATGTTGAAAGGTATACCACCTTATTTGTCTGCCCCATAAGGATTCCAAAAAGGTATGTTCATAGTATCTGTGGCTACAGGCTTACTTACCAAATCAGAGGCAACTTTTAGTTTTCCCCCTCTACAATCCCAAATTGACCTTTTTTCACTATTCATTTTTGTGTCATCCTGCAAGAATGGCAGAAGGCACATAGGGGGATTACTCGGTCGTAGGTCTGTGGTTGTGTGTCTGGGTCCAAATTGTTTAACCCTTCTATATTGCATGCCGTATGGGTTCCATAAGGGTTATGATGATGTAACTGGTGGAAAGGAGGGGGTGGGTGGTGTGACAGATGGTTAAAAAAACCTCATGTGACCTTTAGCCGGTCAAATGTTAACCCCTTAAAGGTGCTTTCGTGATTTAGCACCTTCTGTTTTTATTCATTGATCAATAATATCCTTGAGAAAAGCCTTATTCCAAACATTTGAGCCGTCCCGAGCTGTCTGTTTTGTGTATTAGGCAATTGCTCATTTCCCCCGGTCCCATAGGCTACTGTGGCGTAATTTCTGTCCGTTTACCGGACAGAAATACAAATTGCGAATTTCTTACTAGGCGACCCGAATTTGCACGTAAGATTGGGCACACATGGATTACTTATGCTAACGGTTCAGATGATATAAAATCTCACACATGTTTTAGGTAATTCGGGGGGGGGGGGACGAGGCTGTGGATCACGAAATGCCCCTTTAATATATGCATTGCCGTAGGAGTTCCGTAAGGGTTACGATTAATGTAACTTGGTGGAAAGGAGGGGGCTGGGGTGGGGTGACATGTTTGTGACCTCATGTGACCGTCGTGCCCTCCTGTGACCTCTGTGACCCATTCACAACCCTCAACGCAACGACACTCGCTTTTTGGGACCGCGCCTGTGTATTTTTACTCTTTATCTGTGAAGTAGTAGCTATCGAGATCGTACAAACTATCCCTTTTTGGCAACCTTATTATCGCACTACGAATACTTGTACTTTTCAACATGATTGGATCATTTTAAAATTTTGACCCCCTGTACTAATCCTTAAATGCCCCCTACCTGGTTATAGCTTCCATTCCTGAAAGCTGTCTGCATTTTTTGTAAATGAGGTGTACTGGGCTGGATAATAAGTATCGTTTTGCCACCTTTCAAGGTACCAATTTATTCAAAATTTCCTGAAGGCCCAAGGACTTTTGTGTTTGGGCAGTCAGAAGATATTTCATTAATCCACTCTACCACTAAACTGAATAGCCAATGACCTTCAAACTTGGTATGATGAGGTCTGGTGCCATATAGATGAGGTGACATCAATGTTTACAAACACAAGTTAGCACCTGGTCTATTGACATGTTAGAGGTGTGAAGAATATGCCCATACAGTTAGCATTCAATAGCTTTGCACGCCTGTTTGAGCGCGAATTTTAAAAGCACAAGCCCTGCAGGTGCTCACGCATACTGCCGGGCAATGCTTTGTTCGTTGCCCGGCGTTGATGTCACATGTCCACTCATCTATACTTTCCTATCATATGAATAGTAATGAGCTTAATTGTTTATTTAAAATAAAATACCACCTCAATTATCTTCAAAACTTTGTAGGGTGAAAGAGTATAATGAGGTTTGGTGCTGAATACTTTTCTGCTGGGTTAATTACATAACACATAATTCATATTCATCATGTATTCGTGAATATTTTATTTGAAAACGCATTCAATTTGAATATTGTCATGGCAATGCATTTCTTGGTTGCTTAGTGTTATCAGTTGTAATCTTCTTATGCATGTCCTTAAATCATCTTGTTTTCTGCTGCTGCTGGTGCTCCAACTATCTGTAAATTAAAAAAAATGGTGGAGAATAGTTACTAATAAATAACATTTGCTCTTGATTATGACATGCAAAAGTCTATTAACTTGGTCAGCTATGAACCATTCAAATTTCCCTGTAAAATAAAAGAACCACTTAATTTTGATTTTTTTTTTTAGTTAAGAGATTTAGAATGGCCTTTTCTTTTACTACTTAAAAGGAATGAACCAAAAGTGAGTGAGAGGGATGGGGGAAGGACCTCTAATAGCTGAAAATAGGCTAATTTTGCTGGTTTCTTGACAAGCAAAAAAAAACAGTTTTTCAATCAAAATACCATGTTTCTCACCAATTGAAAAAAACAGGCTTATCGACCAAATTTGAAAAACTGGGTTTTTCGGCAAAAGGCTGTTTTTTCGAATCATTGGACATAAGCCTGACATAATTATACTCCACTGTATGGCATTAGTTTATTTTCACAATGAATTGTGGCACCAGACACTGCATGGCAATCATTTCAGTGACTACTTGCTTTGAATCTCTATAGGTATACTTGTCTCGGGTACTATACAGACCTGGTATGCACGGTAATCAAAGTTTTGCTCAAATTTATCAATGTGATATGTTTTACACCATGCAGAACTGAGCAGCTATATATATGTTGCTGATTATAAAGGTACAAAATAAAGGTCCAAGTGTTCTTTACTCTAGTGCAATTCTGGAGTGATTGCAAAAGAAACAAACAGGTGTTCTGAACCACAGTGTAGTCGTCTAACAAATAGAAGGAATTGGCACATCCAATAGACTGTATTTAAGGTGCAACGAGAGATTTCACATAACGGGTGTTCCTAAAAAATGTGAAAAATTCTGATTTTTGCACTGATGTAAAGCTTTCTATCAAAAATATTCCCATCTGGAAGTATTAAGCTGAGAATGATTTGGTACAAAAATTGTGAATCATCTTTTGTTTTCACTTAAGACATTTCTGTAGGCAAATAAAAGGTAAGAAATCTATTAAGTGTCTAATGTGAAACCATCACATATGACTGAAAATATGGATGCATTGATATCTCTTGTCACACCTTTAAGGTACAGGACACAATTCTTTAGTTCATAGCCAATCAACAAAAGCAGGCAGAACTTCCATAATCAATAAGGTTTAGCTGCTCAATTCTCAATTGTTTTGACAAATCATGTCATAAATACTGTAGCTGATGGCATTTAGACCATGGAGATTTTTGAGGTACATAAAGTACACATGCAAGTTATTATGAATCTAATTGGATCATGCAGGTTATGAACGCATTCCTACCGAAGTCCGAATTTGTTTTAAGTCCGAAGGCGTACTATGCTACTGAACCAATTGTTAGACAGAAGGATATACTATCGATTTTGAACAGGCAATTGCTGAGTGATAAGTATTGTAAATGTTACATTTTTGACAGGCCTTTTTCAATTTTAAAACAATTGCCAGATTGTTAAAAAATGTCAACATCAAAACTTTTCACCCAAACCAATGCTTATTTTGTTTTGTTTTGACCTTTAACAAAAGTAATATTTGAACTTTATCATGGCCTATTAAACTGATAAACTTTCCAAATTTGTTTTTTGTTTTTTTGCCTATTTCTTTTCCTCTTTACTGAAAATTAAATTTTAATGAATTTGTCAATTTATTTAGTGTATCAAAAAGCGTCATCTATTTGTCTAAATATTGAAATCATTTATTAATTTGCACCTAAACAAATCCGCAAGTGATAATCAATGGGATAATCTTATCGGACTTGCGTAAATTCGGACTTCAGTAGGGCTGCTGTTATGAATGAATGAATGTTAAATTATGGTAAAAAATAAGATCACTACATCCAGTGTTTAGTATTTGTTTGGTATGACATGGTGTCCATCAATGATGGACCTTTTCTTCTATCTCCATGGAGCCCCTTCTGGGGCATGGGGGAATTTATACACATAATTACACAGATGTATAACATGGATGATGCAGTTGGTGTTATATACATGTATTCACAAAATGAATATGACAATGATAGAATACACACCACTACTGGATCAAATCAGATCAGAGCGCATAATGCAGTGTTCCAATCGTCATTTGAGTACGCGCAACCGAGCAGTGAACATCCGGTGCGGGTATATCAGTGCAAATTTACACTGGCAAAGTTCAAGGGAATTTTACGTAGGCCTATATGTGTGCAAGTTGACAACGAATTACGGTCAAGTCTAGGGCAACAACCCACAGCATATTTTCCGAAATGGAAATAAAGAATGACTGTCATGATAAGGCACACAAACGAAAACAATTAAAACAAAGCAACCCTGAAAGGAGAACAAAACAAAGCAAACCCCAAAAGCAAATCAAAACAAAGAAACCCCCAAAAGCAAAACAAATTAAAAACATGTGAAAACAAAACAACAACAACGAAACAAAACAAAAGTTTGTTTCCATAGGTAGTCTACAAATTTCCCGGCAAATTTAAATGCAAAATTAGTTTTTTTATTGATTTTTTTTAATGTATGTATTTTTTATTTTAAAAGGATTTTCCCCAAGAGTGCCTCAAATCATGTCAAATGTAGGCTAAGTCAAGACAGTCGCAAACCATATTTAAAAAAACAACGATAGCCTATCTTGACCTATTTGGGAACACTTTTATTTTTGTAATTATAAAAAATGAAATGTTCTATCTCTGAGGCATTTTTAGTTTAAACAAGGAGGTATTATAGTGAATGATACCTCCTTGGTCTAAAAGAAACTCAAATTTTCTCAATTCGTGAAATAAACAAATGAAATGCGGTTAAAACTACTTCAAATAAAAATGCGTGCGCGGCTTTCTGTGACACAAACTTGGTTGTTTTTCCCCTTTTTAGTCCTAAAGTGAGATTTTAATAGGCCTAGTTTCCAAACTGAGGACATTCAACAGTGGTAATATTTTAAACTTGTTTCTTGCCAGACACATATAACCTACTCAGAATTTGTACCTCAGACACAACCTATCACAATTCAATTCGGCTTCTATATCAACTGTATGATATCAATGTCATCTGCATACAAGAACACTGCATTGTGCACAGTGAACCTCTACTACAGGAGAATATCCATGGTTATGCACTTATTACAGCCTCTGCCTGGAAGAACAAGAGAAACGCAGCTACAGGTGGTGTGGGGTTTCTTTTATCACCAAAGGCTCTCAAGTCATGTGCCAACCTTTTCAACTTTAATGAGCGCATCTTGAAGCTTACACTGACGGGCAATCCTGAAACAACAGTCATTTGCTGTTACAGCCCCCACAACAACTATCCAGAAGAAACTGTCTCGCACTTTTACCATGAACTTTCCACTGCCACCAGTACAGTTCCAGCCCATAATCTTCTGTACATCCCTGGAGATTACAACGCTAAGCTTGGGCCAGGCGACGCGCTGTTCACTTGCAACAACAAGTCCAACAGAAATGGAATGTACGTGAAGGACTTCATGGAACAATTTAACCTTGTTGCCACTAATACCAAATTCCAAAAATCAAGCAGGTAGACTGTGGACACACCGCCGCCCAAATGGAGAACTTGTCTAACTGGACTATATTCTGGTCAGAAAGAAGTCGATTAACAGCATTAAGAACTCAAGAGCCTACAACACTTTTGAAGCTGTTAAATCTGATCACAGAATTGTCTCTTGCAGGAGCCAGATAAGTTATCGTCAGAGTAAACCCCCTCCCAGAGATCCCATGAAAACAATTGACTGGAGGAAGGTAGTGGGGGATACAAAGCTTTGTGAGCAGTATACTGTAGCAGTACATCACAGGTTCAACACTCTTGTTTATGAGCTTGAAGACAAGACCTTCCAGCGCAGTATATGATTATTCCTCGACTTCAGCCAACAAAGTAATGGCATTGGAGATGCTACCTAGAAGAAGAAGAAGACTACTTGCCTTTGCTCAAATGAACAAAGTCAGGCAAGCCAGAGAAAAACGAAGTTTGCAGCCAAGAGCACCGTACTAAATCACCACAAGCTCCAGCAGAAACCCCTAGCTGATGCTGCTAAGGCTGCCTTGATGATGCTTACAATCTGGTGCTTCAGGAGCATGTTAAGTTCCAAGGCTGAAGCACTTGATGCACACCTACAGTCAGTACTAAAGGTCACCGTGTAGAAACGCGTTTGACCTGGTTTTCTTATCACGCGTCTGTGCAAGATTTTGCCAAATGCACGCGGCATTTACTGGAGATTTTCGTAAATGGTTCGTGTTTCCCTATTGGTTTGAACCAAATATACTCGGCTGCCATGTGGTTAGACCAGAGTGATGGCCAATATGTAATCTGTAGAAGGTTGGCTATAATAATTCTAACATCAAATTTTTGATTTAAAAAAAGAGAAAAATTAAAATGAAATTAACGTTTAAATGAAAATCCATGTATTTCAAGAAATATTCCGACAGCTATTTTCTAATCTGGTCTTAACTTTCTCTCTCCAAAGTTTTGAAGTTACAGCATGTATTTTTAAAATATAGACGATGGCGCTTCTATCATGCGCTTTTCTTTTTTGTGGCCATTTTTCTGCATGAAACCACGGTTCAAAAGTATAGGCAAGATTCACCAAATTTGACGGTATTCATGCTTCCCCCTAAGTAAACGAACACAAAAATGAACAAAACGGCGCGCACGCCGTTGTGCATTACGTCGTAGGCAGCCGGCATTATTTTACCATTACGCAGCACACGCTTTAGATCTCACCTAATCAAACCATTCGTCACGCTTAAAAGCAACGATTAGCTTAATTTTGAGGTTTGTTTGTTGCTAAACCAAAACACACCTATCCGTGATGTCACCGTGGTCTTTAGTTTTCTTTCTCATATCCAATTTCCACTTAAAATGAAAACAATTTTTACGAAAGTGAAACATAAACCTGTCTTGCTGTGAATTTAATATGTGGAATCGGTGATTTTATAGGTGTTAGTCATGTTAGTGCAAACCGCAAAAATATAGTAAAATTGGTCGACAAAACGATCGAAAAAACCATGTTTTCAGTGAATCAGGGGGGGTAGGACATGCCAACCTAACAGCACAACAGCAAAATTCAAAATGGCATCAACTCAACTTCCGGGTGCTAGTCTGTTTTCAAGACTTAAACGGTAGGAGGGCGCTATTACGCACATCGAACGGTTACACACAAGACTTGACTAAAGACTAGGCCTGGTCACAGAATATTTAAATCTAATGACCTTATTGGAAATTACACTATTTTGCCAGTGGTGTTTAATCACACACCACTAACCCCCGACGGATTTTGATTCATAATTTTCCTTAATTTATCATGATATTACTAAGATCTTTTGAACAAAGGTTTACAAGATGATTTTTTTTAATGTCACTGGGACCGCGAGACTGCCATAGTAATGTGCACCGAGCAGTTCCCCAAATTAAACCGTTTGGAAAATCCGCCATGCCGCAAATCGAGCAGATCGTGTCTAACCCCACATCCCCCCCCCCCCTGAGTAAATTTAATATAAATTTTGATATCATACACTAGTTTCATATATTTCAAGAATATTGTCACTGATTTATTTCATATATCTCCATTTTCACCATAAAATTTGGATTACTCGTGCACCGCTATTTGCCATACTTGGGGTCACGGCAATTGTGAGCTGGTGTGGTGCAACAACAATCTGGACAACTTACGCGTGACCGCGTGCTGACTGTACATCTTTAAAACAGCTGCCTGCTGCCTGGGGAGGCCTTGAGTGGAGCTGACCGATAAGATGGCCACCCCACCTATAAGAAGTTCTAAAGTGGTGAAACAACTGAAGACTGGGGCCTTGACCCGTGGTTCAGCACTTTAGTTCTCTACTTGGCAAGCGAGTTCATAATAACACTAACCTTGATGAACCTTTCTTTCAATCACAAGATAGCAGAACCCCCTTCCCATCCAGACTGGAGACCTTTTCACTATAGAGGAGCTTCAGATCTGCCTGTAAGAAACTGAACAACACAAGACACCTGGTCCCGGCAACATTCCTGCAGTAGTTTGGAAGAATCCACTATTCCATGATCCATCATGTTAGAATTTTGTAACAACACCCTACAATGGGAAAACAAACCAGCTGCCTTTTCAACATCATTCATCATTCCTCTCCAAAGAAAGGCAACCTCCAACAACCACAAAACTACAGAGGAATCACACTGCCACCACCTGCCTCTAAGATCTAAACTCCATCTGCTCAACAGAATCCCACTTCTCACATAGATCCCATTCATCAGACGGAAAACCAGAATGGTTTTCGCAAAGGAGGCTGATCCACCCTACCTCAGATACTTGCCTCAGAAGGATCATAGAAGAATTGAGAATTTCCAAGGAAAAGCTTCAATTGTGTTTTGTAGATTTTTTCCAAGGCTTTTGACAGTGTAACAGGAATGGTAATGCTTGCATATTCTCCCAAGCTACGGGTGTCCCAGATGAGACTGTTCAAAGGCATATTGCCATCATGTATGATAACCTATATAGCTTTGTGCAGACCATGGATGGGCCCACAAAGGAGTTCCTAACAACTACTGGAATCCTCCAAGGAGATACTCTTGCTCCCTATCTCTTTGTAGTTGTGGTTGATTACATCCTCAGACAAAGTCTTGACATCATGAACGACAAAGGACTCACCATCAAACCCAAGTGTTCTAGACGTCACCAAAGTCAGTATCTCACAGACCTTGACTACGCAGATGATCTAGCTCTTACAGCTGATCTGATATGTGGTGCACAAGATCTACTAACATCACTTGAGAATGCTGCAGACAAAGTTGGCCTACATCTAAATGCCAAGAAGACTGAATATATGACTGTCAATGAGGAAGATGATCATCAATCTATCTGCAAAACAGATGGTAGCCAACTCAAAGAGGTCAAGGACTTCAAATATCTAGGGTCCTATGTTGCCGACAGCAAGAAAGACCTGTCACGCAAAGGACAAGCTTGGAATGCCTGCAATAAGCTACACCACTTATGGCAATCTGGTATCTCCAATTCAACCAAGCTGAAATTCTTTAGAGCCTGTGTAGAGAGTATCCTGTTATATGGATCTGAAACCTGGACCATGAAGAAAGAGCTACAGGACAGACTGGATGGCACCTACACCAAGCTTCTTATGCGAGTACAAAACATATCCTGGCATGAGCACAAGACCAAAGCACAGATATATGGAGATATCCCTCCAATTTCATCTTCTGTTGCCAAACGCCGTGCACGATTTGCCTGTCACTGTCATCGTGCGATTGATCAAGTAGTCTCAGACGTCACATGTTGGAAGTTAACATGCCAAAACAGGGGTCGTCGCCCCTTTAACTACATTGATGTGATTGCTCGAGACATCCAGCAGGATCCATCTTACATCCCCAACTTAATGACAAACAGGGACATTTGGCGCTACATGGTGAACAGCATCTCGGCTGCGGCCGTTAGATAGATAGATATCAGCTGATTTCATGACATTGTGTGCCCTTAAAATATGCATGTAATTTAATCAAATTCTACTGAACGAAAGAGGTCCTATGAGCGATTTTTAACTATTTCTTAGTTGAGATTCCATTCAATAGCATAACCAAATTTAAGAAAAATTTATCGTTAAAAGTTGAGTAACAAATTATACTTTTCACTTTTTGGAAATGAGTAGCATAAATAAATGCTTCCAAAATGTATGATAAAAGACCATTTTGGCAAATAAGCCTGGCAAAATGTGTATCAAAAATCATTTTTCCCACACCCTATGGCTAGTCCAGTGGGTCCATTGCATATTCATGCACCTTTCCATTCACCATTGCATTTTTTTAAATATGGCAAATTTTGGAACAATATTTTGAACAAAGTGTGAACCTAATTACAAAGTCTGCATGGGTGATGCTGAATTAAGTCTGAGATGTCTCTTGAAAATTATTTTATCAAATAAGATTGCTTGGACAGAATTTTGCTATGTAAGATTAGATGCAGCAATTTTAAACTGCCTAGCAATTTGAGCAGATTCAACAAAAATGACAGTGATAGTGACAATTTTGTAACTTATGGACTTTAATTACCTCAATAGGTGATGAATTTCATTATTTATATTTTGCCCTTCATTTGACATTGGAAGATCAATGTTTAAAGGGTTAGATTTTACCAACTTTCCAAATATTTAAAAATTTAATTTAATTCAAGCTATATCACTCTTTTGAAACCTAACCAAATTTACCATAGTCATTGATACAAAATTTGAATGAGATGTGTCTTTCATATATGAATCCCTGCCAACATTTATTAATGTACCTGTATGTCTATTTTTTTTACTTCAATTATGATTGTACAGTATTCTATCCACACCACTACCGGATCAAGAACTATAATATAGTAATATATTTGTCCAGTTATTTTTCTACATATTAACAAAATTGATTTTGAATATTCGTGTTTTGGGGACGAAAATTGAGATTTAAACCATGCATTTGAATTGCAGCAAACAACCGTTATTGTATTTGTCAGTTTGGGGGCTTTACAAATCACCGGGCTACGCGTGCAGACTTTGTAAGTAGGTTCACACTTTGTTCAAAATATTGTTCCAAAATTTGCCATATTTTAAAAAAATGCAATGGTGAATGGAAAGTTGCATGAATATGCAATGGACCCACTGGACTAGCCATAGGGTGTGGGGAAAAAGGATTTTTGATACACATTTTGCCAGGCTTATCTTTGTATCTGTTCCACAAAATGCCTTAAAAAGATATGAGAATCTTTTAAGAGTAGACTTGTCGATTCCCCCCCCCCCCCCCAATTTTCTAACAAATCTTTTTTTTGTTTTTTTTTATGTACACAATACTTTTTCATGCAATCACCAGAAATAGCTCAAATGGATATCCTTCATATAGAAAATCACAACTTGTAGTCAATTTTTTGATGTGGAAAATCCCGGGAAAATCTATTATACTCAGTATCATATGGTACTGTTACATGGGACCGATGGCTTAATGTCCCCTCCAAAGCACAGGGTATTATACAGCAAAGTGCCATTAAACTCAGATCATAGGTCAACCATAGAAACTTGCATAGCATGGTAGGTTAAAGGTTACATAGTGGTGGTTCGAGAACTGCCTTGTTTATGAAAAATTCCACTATCCTTTAGACTAAGAACAGCACTTGGTTCTATAAATTCAATTGTAATGGTGGTAGTGTATCACAATGATCAATCATCATGCAGTGGCGGATTTAAGGAAAAGGGCCCTGTCAGCAGCTTAAGGTGGGCCCCTTTAGAATCAAGAAGCAATGCAATATCGCACTTTAGTACGACTAAGGTGCGTCCTAGGCGGCCCTGAGAGCAATATTTTAGGGGGGCCTGTCAGCAGCTGCTGACACTGCTGACTCTTAAATCCGCCACTGTCATCATGATGATAAATGATTGCGATTATGATGGTAAAAGATCAGAATTATGTTAGTAATATCAATGACGATAATAATCATAAAGGAGGGGGAGGAGGTGGTGGTGGTCACAGTGGTCACGGTGGTGGTGGTGGTCATGATGATGATGGTGGTCACGATGTTTATGACAAAGACATTAATGTGATAAGGATTGTAAATGACAAAGAAATACCTTAAGTGTGAAAGTGAAGTCCATGTTGATTTGGTACCTTCTGACATCCACTGCCATATATGGACACTATGGTGCCATCAAACTCTGGATCGCAAAGCCTAATGCAGTTGGAGTTGTAATGGAAGTAAACATTCGCCCACTTAGTCATTTCTTCATCGATGTATTTGTTGTAGAATGTCGTCTGCTGTCTGTGCCGAACCACCAGATTTTCAATTCTGAGACTACCACCACACCCATAGCATCTCCTAATATTTCCTTGACGCTCAACTAGCACGTATGGATAGCTCATCATCTGAAATGGGTTTTACAAGATAATTTTTTTTACAATCATAGATGCATTTTGTTTTGTTTTTTAACCAAAAAGAAAATCAAATACATGCACTTAAGTTGTGTCCGTACTTAATTAGTTGACAAGTAGAAAGTAAAATATTCATTTATAATCAGGCACATATGCACCCCAATTCTACAAAAGAGGCAAAAGGTCCAATTTTTGCTAACTTTTTTTATAAAGGTCCAAAATTTAAAGAATGTTTGACAATAAAGTCCACTTTTTGGTTCGTTCGTTCGTTCGTGCAAGTCCAAAATCACAGTGGAAGATCCGTCTTTAACCAGCTGATAGTTTCATTGTCCAGGTTAATCAGGCCTGGAATTCCTCTTGGGGACTTGTAAACCTCACAGTCATCTATGATGTGGCTAATGGTTTGTGGCTCTCCACAATCGCAGTTTAGTGAAGGTTCTACTCCGATCTTGTGAAGGAAGTTCTTTGTAAGCCCAACGCCAGTTCTGAGTCTGTTGAGGTTGACCCATGCTTTCCTATCAAGGTCACAGCCTTTGGGCTTGCTAGATGGGCTATCCACAAACTGCTTTAGGTTCAAAGTAGAGGATGACCATTGCTCATACCATCTGTCATTGATCCAGGATGATCGATAGGGATACTGTGACTGCAGTGTCATGGATTGGGTAGCAAAGTGATTCCGTGGAATTCTCTGATCCTCAAAGGGTGTTGGTG
>JAMKCH010024150.1:0-33816 GCA_023653785.1 Ophioderma brevispina | reverse complement strand
CATAATACTTATGCCAAGTCTTTTGGTCCTGCTCTTGAAATGATTCTTCATCAATGTGTCGCCTGGCTATTTGTGCGCCTTAAGAACCATTTCAAGAGCCACTGACTCAAGAAGTAGTTAGTAATCCAATTTTCAATCCTGTTTTTGGTCCCTGTGACTGAGGGGGGCCAGATTTACCCTCACACTCCGCAATTGCCCTTATTCCCTTTCTGCCACTTACTTACCCTATCCATTCATCCGTCATCCTCACTCTCCTACTCTCCTCATCCCTTGCCTTCTTCCATGTCTTCTCTTCTTCCAGGTCGTCCCCTCCTCGAACTGGAACCACCCACCCCGAACTCAAGGGTCCTCAAAACATGCTCATCATCCGCTCCTCATCATGTGCCCATACCAACATACACCTTTTCGCCTTCATCAACGGTCCACTGCTTCTTCCAAAACCCAACATTTTGCATTAAGAAGTCTCATTGTCTTCTTCCTATCCCATCAACTTCACAACCACATCAATCGCTCTACCATCGCTTTCTTTCTCTGCTGTTCTTCTCAAAATCCCACCTCTTTTCGCTCAGACACCATATCTCCCTCCCGTTTCAGCATCACGGATCTCAAACAACTATTAAGTATTATACACCATTCCTTTCTCTTGAAATGAAATCTTTCTTGTTAGCAACTCTCTGCATTCCCTAAACTTGACCCACCAAACCTTTCTGTAGCTGTCACAGCTGCTTAGCATCCACCATTTACATTTACTACCTGCCCCTAGGTACGAGAACTCCTTCCATTCACCAATTCCACTGCTTCAACCAACTTCACACCTTTTTCACCATCCTCCAGGTCTTGTCTCACACAATTTCTGACACAACGCTCTGGCCAAGCTTGGGTTCACCTGCATCTTGGAATCTCCCATGAATCCATTCACATGCACACTGAATTTGCTTTTATACCCTCTTACCACCCGCATATACCACCTGGTTCCTCCCTTACTCACTGCCCACTTCCTTCTCCACTCCCACACAACTGAATTTAGACCTAATCAACCCAATCATATTATTTTATTAATGTGATTAACCTTATCTTAGATAATTTGCATAGTACTTGTTGACATCACTGACTTGCTGAAGTTAATGTGCTATTGACTTTTTCCTACAAGATGTAGGGTGTACCAACCCATTTTGAGTTTGATTCCTAGATAAGTCTATATAGGATTAGGATGAAAATGCATTGCAGAATGTTTTCAAGGCTGACTCAGAGATTTCCAGAGTTGGCACACCTCAATTTTCAAACAATCATGTTTTTTGTGTCGCCCTGCCTAAGGCAGGAAAAGACACATAGGGATCACTTTGTCCACCTGTTGTTGTCGTCTGTTTTGTTGTTTACAGGGTGAGTCAAAACAAAAAAACTTTACCCTGATTATGTCCGCCATTTTGAATTTTAAATATTATATCTAACATAATGTGGCATCTGCGGAAAGCTTATTTCATTATCTTTTATTTGCTGCAAAGTCAGTCCCAATCCGTTAAGTACGGACCGAGCTCCAGTCTTTCGAATCAAGAATCTGCATTGATTAAATAGCCTGATTTTTTTCTGGACCCTGATTTCTTCCTTACGCTGAACGCAGTTTCTTGTCAATGTGAATCCAAGTGGACGAGCGGAAACCGACTCACTGATTCAAACGACTGTATCTCGTTCTATACCCGACCGATGTGAATATCTTTGCAATAAATTAAAGATAATGAACCCCTTTTAGATGATACCAAATATGTCAGATATATATACTTAAAAATCAAAATGGGGACCCAATCAGTGTCGGTTTTTTTTACTCACCCTGTATATTTTGATGTCTGTTGTTGTTTGACGTCTGTTGTTGTTGAAAAGGGTTAACATTTGCCTGTAATATCTCATACTTTGAGGGATTTAAAAACCAAACTTGGGTCACGGTGCAACATGGCCAATCCCCCATTGTTGATGAGGTCAAAGGTCCTGCCAAGGTCAAGGTTATGTGAGTGAGTTGTAAAATAGGCGGAATATGTATAATTGACCTCATTTGAAAAGTGAAGTTCAATTGGAACCAAATTTGAATCATAGGTACAACTTGGACCCTCATTTGTTGATGAGGTCAAAGGTCCATAGCAAGTCAAGGTCATGTGAGGTCAGTGAAGATTTGAACGCATTTGAAAAGTTGGAAGTTTCCAAATGGAACCAGAAGGTCAACAATCAAGGTGTAAAGGTCACGTCTGCAATTCCTTCACTAACCGCGACGCCAGGCGACGACAAGAGATCCAAGGACTGATAATATTTTTGCAGATAAATGCTTGTCCCTATACTAATCACTGTTAGAAATAACTAGAAGCTCAAATCGAATCCTTCATATAGAAAATCACAACTTTGTTATGGAATCCAGAATTTTTGTTTTAACAAGTATCCATGCACTGTTAGACAGAATAAATGTATTACGCATGAAAACAAAAAATCTGATTCATTCTCACACTTTGGCATGAGCATTTTAGGTGGTATCCTTAGTTCCAGTTGACTGTTTTCATTTTAATTAGCAAAAAATTATATTTCAAACTCCCTGAGTCGGCCTTTATTGTGAAATATGTATTCTAACAAAATGATGTGTAATCCACATATAAATCGGAAGTGTTTCTAACGTTTCCCAACTTCACAGGCAGTTAGAAACTACAGTTTACCACAGTACAGAATAAACAGGTCCATCACTCAATGACTCATCGCCCATGACTACTCCTGGTGGCAGTTCAAGGGCATTGACCTTGAATCACCTGAACAAGTCCAAACAAAGCGGACGAATATGAACGTCAAAATTAGACGAGAGGAGGAATAACCGAAGTTTTGGCATGCAAATGGTAGGTCTGGGGTGGTGTAAATCTGTAGTTAGCAAAGTTTTCATAGTTGGAAGATAGTGAACAGTTTTTGTGTCATCTGCAATCCAACTTGTACATGTCTGTTTCACATGTGTATGTGTGTGTTAAAGTTTCGGTAACCTTTCAAATAGCTCGTGCATAGAACCATAACTCCAATTTTGCCCCGAAACTCAAGTCAGTCACCATAAAGACTGCATGTTTGGTAGGGTTAAGGTCCATTACCAAGGTCAAAGGTCATTAGAGTTCAACTTGTACAGAAGTGAAATGGGTGTGTTAAAGTTTCCGTGAACCTTTTTCCAAATTGCTATGGCATCGCACCTTAATTCCGATTGCTACCAAACTCGAGTCACAAGTGCACCATAGGTACTTGCATATGAGGCCGTGGTAGGGTTAAAGGCACATACTAAGGACAAGGTCATTAGAGGTCCCTGTGCAACATGAAGGAAAGGTATATCCGAAAGCAGTGACACCAGTGGTTCAGACCACCTGTATAAAGCATGAGATATTTTGACGGTGTCATAGTCAAGGCTGAATTAGTATTTAGTACGCTAGATTTTAACCACGTGGAGTGAATATCATGAATGTACAGACTATGCTGTAAAGGCTGATGACAAGTTGAAACTGTCTTTCTTCCCTGATGTGGCTATTACACCTAACTAAGTGCTGCTCAATTCAGAATAATATAGTGATGTAATTTCCAGATCCCCACTAACAGCATTTTTAAAGTAAAAAACAGTCAGAACCACATGTATGGACTTTAAATCATCATTAAAGTTGGGGTTTTCAGATAGTGGGATACATTCGTAATTGGGTTCTTATCAAGAATGCCTTTCTTCCATTCGTTACCTTAATCTGGTATTTTTCCTACCAACAAATGAAATGTTCACCAAGTCTAGACGCACTCGCAAGGTTAGAAGGTGTAGACAGAACGCAGATCAAGCTGGTGAAAGGTGATGATGAACATTGCAGAATATGACACGCCAAAAGAACTCCGCCAGCTTAGATATCTGATATATTAGGTAAGAGGCTATAGGATGCACCCTATGCAGAATAAAATGTGCATTTTGCATTTGTTGGTGAGCATTGTTAAATGCATCTATTCTTTTGTCATGGTAATAAGCCAGTCATATTGCCAATCAACAAATCAGGTGAAATGTTTTGGTGCATTTTTATTTTGTACTTTTACAAACATTAAGCAATAACAGCACCTTTTTAGGAGACGCCCCCAATTTTCAATTTTGATATTTTGCACAGTTGGTTGGTGGTGTTTATAACTATGCCTGGAACGACAATGCTAAAAAATGTGTCTTTATCATAATAAGCGTTTTTGTAATTAGAATTGGATCACAAGATTGTACTTACCACATACTGGTACAATGCTAAGTTTAATGTCCTCCATGATGAAATAGTGCCAACTCAAAAAATTACCGCCTCGATCGAACTTTCTTGACCAAAAACTGAAAATAACTAATGGAGGAGGCGGTAGACACATACATAAATTCTCAAAATATTTGGAAAATTTGGGGGGGGCACGCTTCAAAAAAATGTCTGTTATTGCTTTAAAATCGTAAATTTAAAGCTTTAATTTTTTGAAACATAGTGGTTTTCACTGTGATCGCTTGAAATTGCAAATAAAACAATCGAAAAAAATTGTTCAAATGCCTTTATCAGACAGTATTATCTGATTGGCCCTAATTACATCATATATTAATTCAATAACCAATTGGAATCCTGCTTCCGAATATTTGAGCTCAAGCCCTCTTCAGCCCGACTTCTGTTTCTTACCATGGTTCTGTTGCTTACAAGGTCACAAAAATTCCAGTTTGGACCAATCAGCAGTGGACTCATTGGTTCAGATTATTGTCATGATTTTGAGCATCCCATTCTTTGACGACTGCATCACTAGAGCATCGAGTGAATGCAAGAAGGTCATAAGTGTCAATGCTGGCCATGTGAATTGCATCTGTGTGCTGCCTGTGTTAGATAATCTCAATTATCTTCCTTCCTTGAGATAGTGCATCTTGACATGGTTCTTAGGTGACATGCGTCCACTAAACCGTTTCTAGAGCCTGACACAGATACTTGGGCAAATAGTAAAGTTTTGTTGGGATTTTTATTTGGCATGGCGGCACAAGATAATCCTCAAAATCCAAAATTTTGGATTTGGGATTTGTGTTTTCTGTGCTATGAACAATTTTTATTTTCACAGTTCACCATAAGTTAGATTGGTTATTTGTGTTTTGGTCTTCCTACAAAATAAATATGGACAATATTAACATATTTTTCTATTAAAATCACTAAATTTGAAGTAATATTAATGTATTCATCATTACGCAATCCAAAGTTTTCTAAAGGTATTAAAATTTCAAGCTCTTTCTAGGCATTATGAAAACAGTCCACTACTTAACACCTTAAGAAACCACAGCCAAGAACCAGAGGTATTTGGTGACTTAATTTACAGAATGTGGATTATAGACCCTCCAGTGTGTCTGCGATTTCTCTATTAACATCACCCAACTTAGAAGACGAATGTGTGGAGATTAAAAGAAAGTTTCAAGGACATGACAGAACATCAAAGATGAATTATACCCCACAAAAAAGGTATTTTTACGTATTCTCATTTGGAAACATAGTCCATTCATAATACATTTGCTGTTAATTTACCCTTGTCCTCCGTTTTTTTTAAGGCCTATTCTGCATAGAAAATAGAAATTTCTTTCACAAAATAATTTAATATGAAATTTACAAACTCCAGCCCTCAATACCAAGCCTAGCCTGAGATCCCCCACGTTGGAGTCCCTTCTAACCCATGTTATTGTCCCCCCGCCGAACGTGTTCGGAATGGGGACTATGAAATGAGGCAGCAGCGTCCGTCCTTTCTTCTTTATAAAAATGTTAACCCACGTTGATACGATTTATCTGGAGTTCGTAAGGGCGAAATGATTTAACTTTGTGGAAAGAAGCGGGTTGATGATTTCCTCGCTGATTAGAGTTTGGGCGAAATAAATGTTAAATAAGTATCTAATTTGGATAAATTAAAAATGTGTACAAGTTTTTCTGAGTTCTGTAAGGCGTATAATGATGTACCGTGGTGGAAGGAAGTGGGCGGAAGAGAGAAGTTCCTCGCCCGTATTAGTTTTGGGGTGTATCTCTGTCTGGGCAAATTGAGTTAGCAAATAAGCTAATTACTATGCAAAAAATCAAGCGTAATTTGCTAAAGCTACTAACGTGAATCAAAAAAATTGTGCAAGGATAAGATGATCTTGACCTTAATCAATCACTATATCATAGATTTTGTTGTTTGTTATTATAAAACACCCTCTAATAAAAACGTCAATGTTGAAAAAATGAAATAAATCGCTTAAATAATAAGCCAGATATGAACAAATTTGTAAGCACACCCCTTTTTTTTTTGTCCATTCCTATGGGATTTACCACACATTAAACTTGTGTTTGTGCAATGTACAATATAATATCATGATGCCTTTGTCAACCTTAAGGCTACTTTTCTTGATTATTTCACACACGAAAGTATTGAATTTATTTATACCAATGGCCACTGATAAGACGAATTCCCAACACCCATTCAACTGTTGTCGCAGAGGCAAAGAAAAACAAACTTCCCATTGTTTTAGGATATTGCAAAGAGTTTTTAGTGCCTTTAATTGGCATTAACTTGTATCTATACCTGGATTCCAGTATATTGTTTGAAACCCTTTTCATTTACACATCAGTATTATTGGGTTATGTGTGAGATTTTGTGTGAAGGATTTTTCTTTTTGAGATCACTGAAGGAGATTATGAGACTATTCCTACGATCAATTTACAAAAATACATGGGTCATCATTACTTTCATAATGCTATGTCCCGTATATTGTACATTGAGATTATTCTTGCTGAACTGTGTAAATCCCATTGATTTGGGAGTGAAAAAGGGTGTGCTTACCAAATTGGCCATATCTGCTTATTTTTTAACGTTTTCTTTCATTTTTTCACCATTTGGAAGTATATTAGATTTGCTTTATTAAAACACAACAAATCGATGATTCAGTAACTTTATCAAGGTCAATGTCATCTGCAACCCTTGCCTGACAATGTTTTTTTTGATTCACGTGTATTTTTTGCAACTGTACATTGGATACTCGAAGTTTCCTGCACTAACATGAAAGCCTATCATGGGGCACATCTTTTGCAATTTGAAAGTATGTGATATATGTTTATTGCTTAGGTAGCCAAATTATGCATAATTGCTGTGCTCTGAAACGTAACGTCGGATAGGGGCAAAATTCCTTCGCTACTGAGATTACTAAGATCATAGTGGGAGGGGGTTGGTGTTGCGGGGTGTTCGGGAGAGGGGTGGGGTGGTTGGGGGAAGGTTCGGTATTTCGGGGTGTTGGGAGTGGGTGTTGTGTTGCATGGTGTTGTTGGGGAGGGAGTGTGGTGGGTTGCTGTGTGGGGGGGGTGGGCGGTGTTGCACTGGTGTTGTGGGCGGAGGGTGTTGGCGGGTGTTGAGGGATGAGGGTGTTGCGGGGTGTTGGGGAGGAGGGTGTTGCGGGGTTTTGCGGGGGTGTTGGGGAGGAGGGTGGAGTGTTGCGGGGTGTTTGGTGAGGAGGGTGTTGCGGGGTGTTGGGGAGGGGGTGGGAGGTTGCGGTAGTGTTGGGGAGGGGTGGGTTGTTTTGAGGGGGTGGGGTGTTGCAGAGTGTTTGGCTAGGGGGGGTGGGGTGTGGGGGAGATGTTTGTTTTTTGGTGGGGTTTTGGGGAGGGGTGGGGGGTGTTTTGTATTCATATATCGGACATTCGGCGCGGGGACATTTTTACGCATCGCGTAAATAAAAGTTTGCCTTGTTCCCTTTTAATGATTTTGCAGAATTACTCCGCCCAGCCACTGGTTTCCATAACAAGCATAAAAGTCAGTGATAAAAATAATAAGTTAAGGGTTTAAAGGTCATTGTACAGGTCAAAGTGACATTGTGCAATTTAATGTGCACTATTTTCTGATCCGACCAATGTGGAAAAGCACTGGTGGTTCAAAAACCACAAACTGAAAACCACTACCAAACAAACAAACAAACTTTGGTCATGGCCATGCCAACATCAATACTGTTTTAATTCAATGTTTTACTCATGGCATCTGGTGCGCAAGTATATTCAAAAGCTAGTCCCCTTATTGTCCGTCCCGAAAGACGTCTGCATAAAGTGTTGGAACCCCACCGTAAGAAACATCAGATGAAATTTGACATGGTTAAATGTTTGTCATCCTCTTTGACTGTAGGGAAAGATGTTTTCACCTTTGTTTATACTGGAAGAAAGTGTGATCAAAATCCCGGAAACAATTTATTTTGCTTTTGGTCAGAGGTTTGTTTGATTTCAACTCTTAATTTTGTCTTTCATACATTATCTTTACAACAGGACTGTCCAATGAGAGAAATAATGGCGAAGTACAGCCAATCTTGTGGCATCTCATTAGATAAACTCAAATTCTACTTCGATGGTGATCTCATATCACCTAATGAGACACCAGAAGATTTAGACATGGATGAACAAAGTGTTGTTGATGTTGTCAGTAGTGCATGACATTGCCAAAATGGACAAGATCACTGATGCTGCTGCTGCCAATGGGAGTAATTTTACTCCAGTTTTCCTATAAAGTCTTCAAGTTACATGACTGAGGTCTTGGAGGAGGAAGCCCAAAGATCAGTAAACCTACTGGCAAGCTGCTTTCAGATACATACTGAGTCACTCGGTCAATTTGATGCTGGATAAGCTGCACTGTTGCCACCAAATCGGAAGAGCATATGCTGTTGCAGCAAACACTGGAGCTGAAGTCTGCCAACCGGCCTTGGTTATTTTCCAGTTAGCCTGATAACAATGTCACTTGCGATGTAGGTTTGTATGGGTGTCAGCAAATGGTGATGCTACTTCTGTTTTCTGACATAAGATTGTAATTTCTCAGTTAATAATCTTCTATAGTTGGTTGATTTATTTCTCAGACAGTTCGCGCACACACCTCGTGCAAGCAACGTCAACTATGGAGTGGTTTGGCACATGCTTTGGACTCCATAGGAATCACAATTGTCTATTTCCGATATCCCTCCCAGTTACCACTCTTATGTGGGCAATTGTTCATTGTCCCAAGAATTAAATCCACTTACTATAGGCAGGAATATTCCATATTATGAATGTCTGGTAGTCTGGACCAAATAAGTTTGAAAATTTTAAAAATTATTGATAAATTAATATTTCGGTTACCTTTTCACAACAACAAATGTTGTTATTTTGTTTTTTTTCTTCAAATATTTCAAAATTATGCTTTTTTTTTTTTTTTTTTTTTTTTTTTTTTTAAAAATATTTTTCAAATGAGTACAAACAGTACTAGTACAAACTAGGTTGCCTTAGTCCGTGGGGAATGAAGATGACTTCCCAATGACAAGCACTCCTTGAGAGCCATCTCAACAAATACTTATGTGTTATGTTTCCTAAATCTTCCAGGATTTAAAGGTTAATTGTCATTTGCAGTGACAGAGAAAATCACGATTGTCCTGTTTCTGGAATATCCATTTACCTTTCATTTCTGACACTGCTGTTTAACCCCATTCAAATCCTCTCTTTCATTATATTTGTAAAAAACATAAGCATGCATTGCGACAGCAATTTTGACAACTGATTAAGACGGGCCATGCAAGGGCTATTCCCTGGTAAAAAAACAAATCCATAGCGGGAATCTTGGGGGGGCCATCTGCCTATAAAGTCATGATTTTGGGCATGTTATAGCGCCCCCTATTGCCCAATCTCCTAGAGATCTGTTTAAAACAGAATTTCCAGAAAATCATACTTGCCTGCAATGAAATTTGTCGTAAATTTAACAACAGAAATTGTTAGTAGAATCAATAATCCAATTCAGTTGTCCACAAAACAACTGTCTCCGTTGATATTTTTTTGTTTTATATTCTGGTATTGTCATAATAAAAGAGACATCAAGCACTGTGCTGCATCGTCCTTACTTCCATCGTGTAACATGTATTTTATTTTAATAAATACCTGAATCTTCCCTTAAGTTTTATTTGTGTCATTGTGATTTTTTTTTGTTTAAGGCCAAACAAACTTTCAAACTTGTATAATAGAAGTAAGAAAATATGTGTGTATGTAGTAGAACTTTTCCTGCTTTTTGTATTGAACTCTTTATACAATATTCCACTAATTATTGTGAGGGTTGGCCTACTCAGTTAAGGAGTCATTCCTCTTTTTGATGTGTGTGTGTAATGGGTTCATCTAGTTAATTTAATATGGTAGAAGTAAATGAACCAGTAGGCCTGAAATTGAAAATATTTTTACAAAAACTCTTAGTCTGTATGACTAAGGCCTGGGTTTATTGTCGCGTGGTTTAGGCAAAGCCTAAGTGGCCGAGGATCACGCTGGAAAAATAAATTTTTTATTGCCGCAAGGAAGTCAGATTTCCGCGACTTAGACGGCGATTTGTGCAGCCCTCGCGGAGTGTTAGCGCAACAGGGGGGTGTCTGGCTGAAGCTTTTTGAAAATCGAGTTGCAATTGAATCTTTTGTTAGCGCATTTTTTAACACTTTTTAAGCGATATGGTAAACTCAGAATCGTTATAGATTGTGCCCAAATCGACCCTTTAATTTACCACATACAAGCAAAATACAACGGGCGAAGCTAGATTATTACCATAAATATCAATTTCTGACTGTTTGCTGATTTACTTTGAAATATTTGTTTCAAGCCGTCCCATGTTATTTTCACACGGAGTGATGGAAGACGAGTTGTGTGTAAGACAGCACCATTACCCATTTTGCTATGCAGTTGATATCATATTTTGCTAGATTCGCCACGTGGGGAATAAGTTTATTTTTTTAATCCTTTATTAATGTTGTATTATTTAATTTCAGATTCAATCAAATATGTATGATAATCTGTACAAAAGACCTATTGTTATTCTTTTCGCTTTAAAATTATTTTCACGAAACCATTTTCTTTCTAAATAATACACAGATCGACCGTTTGAATACTGGAGCTGATACTAAGTTGCTACACACTGCGCTGAGGACAATTGATAGACATTTGCCTACAGTGTGAGGGTCGGCTTTTTCTTAGCGCATAGATTTTGTGTTGATTTTTCCCGAGACGTAGCTATATTTCGTCTCAAGATTTATCAAGAAATAAACACACTGTACCTCAAGACTCATGTTCCTACTTTATTATTCAATTAATGTTTTTCTTTTTACTCTTGTTTCCCTTGAATATTTACTATTTTTTCCTTGTTTATCTCACAATTTTCGTATTGATTATTTCCTTTATTTTTTTTTCCTCATTGCTTTTCTTTGCGTCACTAAAATTTCCCGCGAGTTGGCAGGAATTTCCCGCAAATGAGCTTCCCCGTCTTGCCGTTTTTTCCCCTCCCCGCCGTGCCTGAGTCTGAGCATGACTCGTTGCTGAGCTATGAGACTGAGCGGCCTGGGTTCAAGTCCCAATGAGTTTTGGGTTTCTTCGTCACCATCAAGTAGTTTTCATAGGTTGGAAATTGCATATCAGTCAGCATATAAATGTTATGATTGTGGAAATTTCTCCTCGCGTTCCAGCCCATTGTGGTAGAATGTGGTCAATATTGTAATTGGTGCTAACACCTCATGTTCAGCGAGTCCACTGTAAAAAGCTGTTTGGTCCGTTTGTCAACAAGTCATTCCGATGTACTTAAAAATGGCAGATTTAAAAAGATTGGAGAATCAGCCCCGGGCTGATTACTACTACTACTTGCACTATCACGCTCGGTGCAGGATCCCTTCTACTAGCCCAAGCATGGAAGAGTTGGCCATAAGGCATACAAAAAAATGTTTGCTGTAACCCGTCCAACCGTAGAAAAACCTGCCAACTAAGATGTTTATGCAATTGGCACACAAATCAAATCTGCTTACTGACCCATGATATTTTCATTACAATTAAAAATCACTTCTGTGTTTACCAACACAAACGATGAAAAAATATCAAACAGACAAAACAACTACAAAAGTAAACTAAAATATCTTGTCCGATCATTGAAAAAGCTTTAAGAAGACATGTTGGTACTTTAGAGTAAAATATTGTGAAGATCTTTCAAAAAACTCCTGCCGACAGACCCTCATATTTTTTTCTCCGTTATGCAAACATTTTTTTATGCCTATCGCAGCACAGAATCATGCTCTGATTGTGTCCTCAGTGACTGACATAGCAATGAATGTGAAAAAAGTAAGTGCTGTACTTTATGATTTAGAAAACATCTGGCCTCTGGTCTAGATTGCCGACTACAAAGAAATCATGTTGGAGATGAAACACAAATGCTTTGTTGTTTTAGAAATACTTCTTTTACTCTATCCAGATTGGGATCAATTCCTTATTCTGTTTTTTCTAGAAAGAGTAACCTGATTAGATTAGGCAAAGTGGGAAAAAATGGATAGAGAGGGGAATCCTCATGCCAGCATAGCAGGGGGAACATACTTTTTGAAGAAGAAGTGTCCCATTGAAAGGAGAATAATTTCCTCTTGGGGTGCCACCCCCAACCTTTAAAAAGGTTCCCCGACGTTTTCATTCTTCTCGCCTCATAGTTAATTTCTTGCTTGAAAGAAATGCTATCTGTGATCTATTAGGAACCACCGAAGGGTTAGTGTAGAGATGGAAACAAAACATTCCTTGAATCTGGTTCTCATATTGGTCCCATTTTTTTTTTGGTGAAGTCTTCAGTTTAGGAGAGGGACACATGTCAGATATTTGCTTCGAATATTGATAGGACAATTATGACTTGCAAAAATGCCTTTAGTTTCATTAGTGAAAAATGATGATCTATTATTCTTATGATAATTATGTATCAAAATTTGGGCCATTCCCGATGTAAATAAGTTTTTTTTATTTAAAGAGGTTTTCCCCATTGATTTCTGTTTGATCCTAAATATCCCCTGATCACTTGCTCAGAGATTTTGTCAGTGCAAGATAGTGCTGGTACTAAGTCCAGTTATACAACTTTTTCCTACCTCTGTGCATGGACGTTCAGTGCGATATTTTCTTTCTTGGTTGAACCCAATACCGTACAACCTGATTATTAAAAACGGAAGTGTTTCTTACATGCGTACCCAAAGACGCGCATCATGGTTATGACCTTGCGGCATAAAGGTAGAGGAACCGTATTCTTACTCTTCTACTTCTAATCCCCAAATTTAAGGGTGTAAATTAAATGTTTTATTTTGCCCAATCATACGTCAACATGGGGTTGCCATTAGCATTTTTTTTTTTAGAATTTCTGATTCATTGGAAGATTTTCTTAATTTAACCAATTACTCTTCTGCAGAAGTTCCTGAATAAGCAGGACTTGAACTTGAACACTCAGCAAAGGGATATCAGCATTCTTGAATGCCAGCCATGCATGAATCATCAATGACCATTGTGGTAGACTCAAATGCCTGCGCAGGTTATGCCCAACTACCTCAATGTCTTTTAATGTCAGGAAATTGTACGGTCCCTGATTCTGTAAAAATACCATGGATGTATCGTGAACGTTGGCATCAAGGTTTATGAACATTGCTGCACTAACCATTTTGATGGATGTACTGATGATGCACCACAGTGATAATGGCTCTGGCCAATCCCTTTCCTCCACAGTCAGTCTATTTCCCATCACCATGAATTAATATGCATGGGGATAAAAAACAACTAACAAAGGAACGCTTGTGATTCGATTTGACAACAATTATTTTAACTGTTGTTGTAAATATACTGTTAAGGTTGCATTTGTGTGTAACACCATTAATGTCATGATATTGCCAACATGGGTCCTACATTCAAGTTCCTGTGTTAATAAAGTGTTTTTATCAGTTTTTAGATGTCCGCCTTTTTCAGTTAAAATTTCACTTTTGCATTTTGAGCTAATCTAAGCAACTGGGTGGCAATTACCCTGTGAATCAGTTGAATCAGCACATCAACAATCTTATAATTACCGTACTGACCCGAGTATCGTCCCATTCTCGATGTAAATAATCCCCCCACCCCTAAGTTTTTAGGAAACTTTCAGAAATTCTAAAGATCCTTTATTATCCATGGCAAAAATTGGCCTACCCTGACTGCAAAATTCGGAAACCATCTCTTCAAAACAACAAACCTTTTAGCCTCTGAATTCCAAATGATATGCATTTTCCAATACACTGAATACGAATCCATATTTACTCTTAATATCCATCTCAGAATGTTCCTAATGACGTCTGGAACCTTTAAGTTTGTGAAAAACATACCTTTTAACGAGTATCGAACACAGCAGAAGACCATGTTTCTGGGTCAACACGTCAAGGCTTTCTACTACTCTTCACTCGACGTGATTCACAATAGTTTTTTTTCACTTCTTTTTCGCATATTTCATATAAAAAATATAACATGTCCTAAAAATTATTCAGTTTCATAAATTCATTTCATAAAAAAATTTTTTAGTTTTTTTGGTGGAGTTTGTTTTCTGAAACGAAATATAAATTTTGAACAAGGCGTGTGTAGGGCCAGAGGGCATTTGGCAGCAACCCAAATATGGCCGCCGCCAAACCACTGATGGCAAATTGGTTCAGTTGTGTTTCGCGACATTTTTGTCTGTTTTTTTGTTTTTGCCGTTTATTTTGCTAAAAAAATCACTAAAGTTACATTATAGTCATTGTTAGTTATATGACAAAAGAATGAAATCTACTTCAGAATGGGGTGCAAACTACGTCTATCGAAAACAGCATTTTTCAACTTTCTGAGTCTTCAAAATTCGGAAGATCATGAAGTGGCTGTACAGTGTATGTGGGGAGTAGGCAAACATTGTCAACTCCGGCTTCGGGCAAGATCGGTCATTATCCCACCCCCAATTTCAAGGTACTTTTCAGCTTAAAAAGGGTTGGACTATAACGCGGGTCATTACGGTAATTCTCTTTTCTGTGTATAGAAACCGAAGATTTTTTTTTGTAATGAACCCCGCAGGCCATGTTATTTAACTTCTGTGCATCTGATATTACAAGCAACTGACATGATTGCAGTATAAGGGAATTAATAGTATGGAGCATGTGCTTTGTGGGAATCCTCTGCAGTGACTGCTAAATTCTCACATTTGCAATACAGTGCGCCTCCACATTGCCTCGATGATGAAATGTTTTCCCAATTGCATCGTGGGAAAAATTTGATATCCAAAGCCGCGAATACAAATATTACACAGGAACATGTCACTTGATAATTTAGTTTATATGGTCGGTTGGGTTGCAAAAAGTGCATTAAAATGGCTTGTTTACAATAGCCAAACCTTTGCTTTCTTTCAACCACAGACTCTTCTGTGAAGCTGTTTTCAGTTATACTGTGGGTTTGATCCAATGGAAAGTTGGATGGGAGGCGATCCTTGCGGTCAAAAAATTGGGTGGGCAAGGGTAACGCTGGCAGCACACCTTATTGCGAATGGTGAGAATTTAAAGGGGGTACACGAGATTTTGGACACCCAATATATTTCTTGTATTTAGCTACAGAAATGCCTTAAAAAGAGAGAAAATGGTGATTTTGATTTGCTATATTTCAATGTAAAACATAGGCTGATTTATCATTGCTCCTAAACGAAATCAGAAATTTCACAATTTTGTACAAAAGAAACATTTCTCAGCTTAATCCTTTAAGATGAGGATATTTTTGATGGAAAAGCTGTATATCAGGGCCAAAAATCAGTGCTTTCGATTTTTTTAGGGACACTTGATATGTGAAATCCTCTTGTTGCACCTTGAAGGGAGCGGTCATTATTATTGCCAGGGGGGAATGGGATTTCAACTTTTTTTGGGCAAAACATTTTCGCGTTCCCCCTCGCTTCGTTCAAAAATTTCACACTTCCCCTTGATAATGCTGATTTCCCCATTAAAATTTCATGTTCCCTCTCTCTATTGATGAAAAATTTCCGTTCCACCCTCTTCTCTTACAAAAATTTGCGGGTTCTCCTCAAATCCTCCATTTCCCAACCCTGGCGTAAATAATGACCCTCCCTAAGAGAAGGTTCCATGTGATATGTACTAAGGGCTGAGAGGTCAAATTTATTTTCTGCAAATTTCATTAAATCAACAGGAAAAATGCAAATGTAAAAACACTCAAAAAAAATAATCCATGTAATTGAGTTCAATTATACTTGTCAAAAGATTCTTTGAAATAACAAACTTGACTCCATTGAAAAAAAAATGGGAATTAATGATAAAATTTGGTGCAGTAGTATGTTGTATTAATTATTGTGATTGTGAAGTACTACTACTAGAATTTATTGTATTTGTAATGATTATGTTGTAGGTTGCTCCTTGCATTATCTTTTTTTTGGTCCGTCCTGTGGAAGGTTAGGTTAGTGTGTCATTAGCATTTGGTCCTCCATGTCTCATTTAAATTTGCCCCACTTTAAAGGGGGATGACCTGATTATGACATACAAAGATTGTCTTGATAGAATGGACCTTCAAAACTAAAAAACCCCATCTTTGAAGTTTCGCGCCGATATTTTCAATTCGTTTGATGTGAGAGATAAAAACGTGATTTTGTCTCCCCATAAAGTACTGTGTAAAATTAAATTGGTCGACCCCAAAATGAGCATATTTTCACTCAAACATTGCAAACTAAACGTCATTAGCCAAATGGGGAAATGAGAAAAGATAGTAGCTTTCTTCAGATTGCCAGATTTTTGACACACTTCCAGGGGAAAATATGGGTTTGTGGGCGAGGCTATTAAGTGATCTGACCTTAGCCTTTTAACTCAATTCTAATGGGCAAATAATAGGAACTGGGTGGGTGGACTTTTGTATCCTAAAAGCACCCCCCAATTTCAGGTCTTTAATAAAATATTTATGCAAGTATACATATTATAAATTCAATGGGTTTGTGTTTTGAAAAACTTAACGAGATTTTTGAAAATGTATAAATAAATGTGCATTATTTATTAAAAACCTGTAATTGGCGAGGCTTGTTAGGTTAATTTTTTTTTGTACACTCTGTAGAACATCCGTGATAGAAAATTATGTGTAAAGAAGGTCTTTTTTCAAGTGGGGATGTTGTGCATTAGGGTGTAAATCATTTTTGTTATTCCAAAATGGAGGAATCTGAAGAAAATACCACATTTAGGTACTTAATCATGCCTGCATAAAAAGGACCAAAAAAAAAAAAAACCAAAGATAAAGCAAAAAAACCAAATGTGATGAACAGAACCTTGGATTTTAGTCCCAATTTTTCTGCCATTTCTGTTACATTGTAAATACTAGTACAATGTAAACCAAAAGACATCCTATTCTAAATGCAGCTTATAAACTGCAGCTTTGCAGAGGATTAAAAACCATTTACTGAGGTGACTCCAAGTCAAATGAGAGTCACTCTTTAGCTTAGAAATTTGGGAGGACCTAAATTAACCATGACTGTTGACTTCATATGCTAGGTGTTACAAAATTGTGATATATGCCTAAGGCCAAAAAAAAGTTTGTTTGCCAGAAACGACCAACTCTCAAAAACCTCATTATTTTAAAAAAATCTGTTGACCGACCCACCCCTCCCGGGTGTGTACTCAACAAAATGACCATACGGGATGTTGCGTAAATTATCAATCTCATTTCACTCCTGTTTTCATGGCCAATTGGGTATTAGCAAGGGTCTTTTTTCCAAATTTTCTCAATCTGAGCCAGAATTGTCTAAAAATTGTTAGAAAATTAGTCAAATTTCTCATCTAAAGGCCAAAATTTGGCAAATTGGTTAAATTTGACACAAAATTTGCATCTCTGGGTATACGGTAATGGGTCTTTTTTTCTCCAAATTGGTATAGATAATTCGTCCAACTTCCGACTCTTGGAGGCAACGTTCCTACTCACCCCACCAAAAAAAATTTGCTGACTGATCCATGATTTTCCAGTTTAACAATTTTTTATTTTTTTTACCTACTTACAAGTATGAACAAAATTAAAACAAAACGATAAGTTTGTAACAAAACAAATCCAATCATACGACCCTAATAATTTTCAATCATAACGGAAACAACATTTTTAGGCCTAAATCTTTCTGTGAAAATTCTAATTTTTTCTGCAGGAAATTCAGGAATGTATTATATCTGTCCATAAAGAAGAGACGTTGAAACACAATGGCTTATGGGACATTGCAATTGCAAACATATCTCATAACACCAAAATCTACCGTCAGAATCACTAATTTTTTGAAGAAAACCTTTGTTGATTTTACCAACTGAGCTATAGACAAAGAAGTGTGTTAGAATCACAAATGTGTCTTTAAAATACTAATTGTATGTATTGCAAATTTTTTTTCCCCTTTCTCTGGTGTTCTGTCCACCGAATAATTTTTATCAAATGAAAGTGGTGGGTATATTTTCCTATCTGACATCTGTTAGTACTCAAAAAAGTTTCCTTTGATTTTAAAAGAAATATCAAACTTAAACAGTGGTGCACTAGACTACTTTTTGTCTGAGGGGAGGGCCGCAAAAACAGGGAAGTAAATTATTTTCGGATTAAGTGAAATTTGGTGGGGCAAAACATCCAAATTTTGAGTTTGAGTTTTAAGCCAATTTAGCCTCAAAATTGCTGTTTTTCAGCTAAATTTGTGCATGTTTGGTCCACAATCCAACTGATTTTTTGCTAAAAAACTTAACCATTAACCCCCTACCCTCTGGCCCGCCCCTGATTACAATGTCCCAAATACCTTACATTGTGCTGTTAAAAGTGAATCCTCTTGTTTCTCTCAGTAAAAGTTGCAAAAGAAGGTTAATAGAGCCAGTGAAAACATATGTAATAACTCAAAATCCTGCTGCATTCTAAATCTGTCTTATCCACTATTAACTTCGTTCAAACCTGTGATTCACTCTTCCCATTTCTGTAGTAATTGGTGTCAGTTCCTGTAATACGGTGTCCTAAACAAAACCAAATTACATTTTGATCTAATATTGTAAAAGTATACATCTGTTTTCAGATTTTTTCTGAAATACATTGCAATTACATATATCAAGCTAAAACTGATTGCAAACATTTGTCCTAAAAATGGATTTTGTTGGTTCTCAAACATGTTATTAGTACTTCGTGCCCGGCTTGAACATGGAGTGGTGTCATAGCTTTTTCCGCGCAGATGTTGTGTAATTGTATCGCGCACTAAACCGACTTTGTACACTAGCGATTACAGCGCTACTTACTGCGGTTCGCACTGTGAGACTGGTGAAGCTATGACGCACTCCTGTAGTTCAGTCCCCGGATGGAAATATAGACAAATTCCAAATTACCATTAAACTGAAAAAAAAAACATCAACAGGAGGGAGGTATGTTGTACAGCAGGTAGAGTGATTGACTGGTGATCAGAGGGTCATGGGTTCAAACCCGGTTTAGCCAGTATGTTTGTCAGATATTTCTCAAGTAGTACGGCCAGAAACCGACACTTGAACTAAAAATTTTTGATATAGTTTTTCTTATGATTTGATTTGTATAGCTGAGGGGTCTCTTTTCAGAATCTGACGGGTGCACTTGTCACCCTGAGGGTTTGAGAAATTCAAGATGGCGTCAAGATGGCCGCCCATTACATATTTTCAGAACTATATACTTCCCTTTCATATTAACCTCTAATACTCCTTTTGGTCTTTGTCTAGTCATATGTTTGGGATTATTTCAAGTAATCAATTAAGTCCAGTTTCAAGACCAATGAGGGTTCACATCATTATCAATCAAGATGTGCCAAACTATGCCGCTCAATTACATTTTTTCAGCTATAACTCCCTTTTTATTCAACCTACAATAATAATTTTGGTGTCCTGTCATATGTTGTTGGATCAAAGTACTTATTTAAGACCAATTTCAGACCCAGGAGGGTTCAAATCATGATCAATACAAGATGGCCGCAATATGGCCGCCAATAATGGCACCAATTACATATTTTCAGCTTTAACTTAAGTTGGATGATATTTTAAAAAAAAAATGGAGTTCCTAGTTATGTTTTGGGTCAAAACCAATCCATTGAAATCAATCACAAGACCAAGGAAGGGTTCACATCATGATCAATCCAAAGGATGGCCCCCAATATGGCTGCCATTACTTATTTTTAGCTTAATTTCAATTATATTGAACCTAGGATGTTAAAAATTGGTATCAGTTATATGTTAATGGGATCAACCAATCCATTAAAAATCAATCGCAAGACAATAAGTTAAGGGCCTCACAGTATGATCAATCCAAGATACCCGCCCCAATATGGCCACAATGTGGCCGCCAGGAAATTTCTGTTCGTGCGTTATTTGTGGGGTCTAGTTATATATGGTTTGTTGCCAAGAGGAATGCAAATGAAGCTTTTTCAAGATTGATGAAGCATTGGCATGGTGGTGAAATTTATTAATATTGCTATAAATTTTATGCTTGAGCTAAACCGACTCTAGTTTGCTCTTTGTGGTATGCTGCTGTTTATTACAGGGGTGGGGCGGTAAATTCACCACCTATTTCCGACACAAAGGTTAGTCAGTGATCACATTACAATATATAGTTAAAAGATGAACTCCCTGCCAATAGTCTGCCAATTTCACACTTCAGACTTTGACAACTGAACTCTAGCAACAAGACGCCAAAAGTCTGAAAATGCGCAAAAAGACACTGAAAAAAAAAATGCATAAAAAAAAACAGGGTAGGTTGTAAAGTGCTTTTTGACCAAAAATAAAGAAAACAAATGCACTTGAACGACAAAAAACCAAATTAGCTGAAACCCTGAAAAGATGAGGTGAAAGACTTGGTGTTGATTGAGACATGAAAACGGCTTCAAATTTTGGCTTCAAAACTTGGTTTTTCTTCACTGCATAGCAAGTTACCGACGATACCCACTGGAAAGTTCAACGGACCCCTGATGCGCACGATCGGGGGCGATCCACTTGTGATCTAGAAACAATGAATTCTGGATCATTTTGGTATGCTCTTTCCACCGGGGTGACTCCCCGGCGGGAGAGCGACAACGTGAGCCCGCCGGGCGGCCGCAAGCAAATAGCGTATTCAGGCTTGAATGGTAAGTATAACGGAGATTATGGTGATATATGACTCTCCCCGGGGAGAGGAGGAGAGGGGAATCACCATAATATCCGTCATACTACCATTCAAGCTCTGAATTATGCCACAGATGCAACTGGTGTAGAGTCGAACCGGATACCAGAGTGCTCGGGCCCAAAAAGGCCAGCGGAAAGCCTATGGTGATATGGTCCGCCGGGAGAAGGTTGAACCAAACCAATGATAAAATAGTTGCACTTACCGACATAAGTTGGTATAAGATTGCTAATGAGAAGTTGTGGCGGACTGGACGATTGTGGAGGCTGCTTGGGGGGGACAAGGAAGGGAAGCCGATGAAAGGATTAATAGCTGCTTTATTTAGAAGCCGCTGAGTTACTAGGGAATGTATCGGGAGAGAACAAGCCATAACATTGCGTTCCTGACCTGGTCTCTTGGATAGAAGCCCCGGAATGAGGCACAAGCTAGCAGCCTAGATTCTTACGTCTGTAGCTGCAGTGTGTCCCGTTCCGAAGCAGCCTCCTGCTAGAGAGGGCTCTCCTTGAGCCTGACATGATCCATCTGGCTAATGTCGTCTTGGAGGGGCGGGTGAATGGATTGTGAATGAATATTGAATGAAACGGATCTGAAGTTGTTTGAGGAAGAGCTGTCGTGTGTGATGCCCACCCATAGGGCTGGTCTTGTGAAGTAAACTTCAAGCTTCTAAACTGGAAATCAGGTCCCTTAATCGCTTGGGCCCGAAAGCTCTGTCGGGATCGGGGAGGCGATCGGACTTTGGAGTGGCGAGTGGTTCGTTCTTGGCCAGGAAAACGCGCTCGAGGGAAGAAAGCGTTGTTGCAGCGTTTCCCTGTTAAGGTGAAGGTGATTGGTGATTCTCTGCTATAGACAAAGTAAGGATGTCCGATTACTCTCCTGCTGTTGCTGCGGCGACAAGGGAGACGTGTCTTCTTGGTGGTGTTCACTAAGGACGCCTAGAGACAGACCCCCGACCCCAGAATGGCTCATAAGGAGGGCTTGTTTGTAGAGATGTGAGGACTGATGGGCAGGTCCCAAGCTGGATAGAGACGTTCGGGCGCGGGCGTTGAAATTGAAACGTTTGAGCAGCATTCCTTGGTGGATCATGAAGCGCTTGGCGAGTTGTTTGACACGGTGATGCATCCGCCAAACCCAGGATAGGATGGTGTGAGAGAGGAGAGAGTTGTTCGCTGTGGGTCCACTTGGCGATCCCTGCACCAGTACCGGTACTTGACAAGTCGGGAATTATAAATCCTCCTTGTTTTAGAGTCTCCTCCCTCTCCCGCCAGAGTGGCAGCTTGGAGCGAAAGTCCTGCTGCTCTGTAGGGCTTGATGAGACTAGCAATGCAGTCATGTGATCGCCTTCAGGAGTATCCATCAAGAAGGGAGACCCTTCTGGGGTCTTGACAGGTCTTCCTCAAAGGAAGAGTAAACGGTTGGGAAAGCAGAGACCGAAAAGTCTTGGAGGAAACCACGATGGTCAAGGCCAATTCGGCACACACTAGAATCATGCGGCAGTTGTTTGTCTCGGTGAGCTGGAAGAAACTCAAGAAAGGGCGATCAACGTGTACGGCCAAGACCCGGCCGTAATTACGGTAGTGGGGCCCCCGATGGCGGGAAGGCCAATATCCATTTCTAAGAATCCCCGGGAAAACGGGTTTAAGGCCCGGCAGTAATAACGGTAGTGGGGTCCCCGATGACGGGAAGACCAATATCCGTGGTGGAGCTTGGCTGAACGGCAGTAGTCGAGAGCTGGGCGTTGGGGCGGCTTGCGAACAGGTTCAAGTGGGGGTGATCCAGCCATGGAAGGCCATTCTGACATATATTGGGGTTGAGGTGTCTACTCCCCGAACGACCCCGGGACTTCGAAGGTCCAGCCTTCCCAGACATGGCATCTTCCAGGGTGTTGTCTTCCCTGGGAAGGTGGATTGAAGGAAGTCAGGTGGTTTTGATGACGGAAAAAGCAACTCCAGGACTTGTCTGTAGGCATAATGGTCGACTAAAGGATCCTCCTGACTTGTTAGGTGGGAGGAGAAGACAGAAATGTTGCCGCAACTGGACTAGGGCGTGCCTCCCTTGACAAGATGGAGGGTTGTCTCAGCGCCAGATGAACTGCCCACACCTCCAACGTGATAATGTGATGCTTGGTCAACTTCCTGTCCAAGTCCCCGAGAGGCGATGTGTATCCTACGTGGGCTCCCACCCCGTCTTTGATGCGTCAGTCAGGAGATATGAAAGATGAGCGTCGTGATGTGAATGTTCTCTCGGCGGGGATTATCCAGCTGAGACCACCACGCTATCGCTCTTCTGACGTGTGGGACCTCTGGAATACTCTTGGACATCCGGGCTCGGCGAATATTGAACCGCGATGATAGACGTGAGCTCTTTACTACTCGCATGCGAATTCTCAACGTGTGGTTACCACCTTTGTCAGACTGCATGGCTGTGAAGCCCAGTAGTCTAGTCAACAAAAGTTTTTCGGTTCTGGTGAGTAGTTCATAGGGTCTATTGCGCGCTTGCGTCGTTGGATGCGATGCGCTAGGCCGGGTCGGAAACGCTATTTCCCCGTTTGAAGATAAGCGTCGCCCCTAAAAAGTCAATTTGCTCTGCGAGGAAGTGCTGAAGCGGTTCCTGGAAGGCATGCCAGGAGCCAGTAGTCCAGGTAGCCGGTGACGAAGGCGAAAATGGCTTATCCGCATGAGGAGGGGGAACTATGAACAACTTCCATATCTGGTAATGGACATGCGGGGGCGGCGCTGTCGACAATCCGACAACGGGAGGCACTGGAAATGATAGGATAGAACGCGCGGTTCGATGTAAAAACCCAGCCACTTCCTGTGTGAGGATGTATCGGAGTGTGGGGGGTAGCATCCTTTGAACCAAGAGTGGATGCTCCCCCGGCTCCGATTTGAGTCCCTTGAGAGCTGATGATAGCTCTCCATCTACAATTGAACACACGTGTGGGACTAGCCCCGCCCATTTGTTAATCAGATGCAATTTGCTAACAAAAAACAGCTTTAATGTTGTTCTTTCCAAGCTATGGACGGAGAGTTGGTAAAGTATAGTATAATATGAACACCTTGTTAATTTAACTTCTAATGCTTTCTTTTCTCCAAATTTGCAGTTGATTGAAATAAGAAACAGCTTGTTATTGCAAAGTGATTGAGGAAGAATTAAGCCAGATTTGAGTGAGGTTAAAATTATAACATTTGCTAATAATGAGGTGGGATCACTGCTTCACAGGTAGTGTAAATCATATTTCACCATGATTCGGTGCTCAGCGACCCTTTACGTGGTTCATCAATGAATTTCTGACCCAAAACAAACGGAATATGAACATGTTCATTTTGTCCCCACAAGTACCGCTTGTTTGGCTTGTAACGTTAATGAATATTATGAATATTAGACACCACAGTACCACTGAAATTACTATTGAAGCGTCTTCTAGTCAAGCAAATCGGCCGACCATATGGCAGCCATTCTTGTTTGACCATAACGGCAGTTCCTCACTGGTCTTTTGTAACTGGTTTTGGGGATTGACATTATAAACGTGGTAAAATGTAACTGGACACCTCTGATATATAGGTTACATATGAAACCCTGTTGTAGGTCATATTGGCTGCCTTATCGTACGTGTGGCCTTTTGACAGCCATCTGGATTTACCATGATGTGAACCACCAATGGTATCGCCAATTGATTTCACTGGATTGCTGCCCCAAAAAAAAACAAAACAAAACAACATTGATTGAGACACGACAAATACCCAAATAGGAAATAGCAGGTTTTTCACAGCTGAATGTGAAAAAACCATGATTGGCGGCCATATTGGCGGCCATCTTGGAGTTGATCATCGATGTTAAAATTCAATGGTCTTTGCAATGGTCTTAAGTGATTACCTGACCCCCCAAAAACATATGATGACACCAAAATTGTTTATCTAGGTGAAATATCAAGGGAGTATAGGTGATATATGTAACGCCATCTTGGACGCCATCTTGAAATTTAAAACCCTAAGGTGGACAAAGGTCCACCGGGCAGATTCTGAAAGAAGACACCTAAGGCTATACAAATCAATCATAAAAAAAACTAATAAGAAAATTTTTAGAGTTACCCTGAAAAAATCCAGTTTCTTGCCGGACTTAAAGTAGCTTTCTTAGGATTTGATTAGTTACAGCCTTTCTTTGTCCTGTGCAGCCAAAATAGTTGTTATATTTTATCACAAAACTTTACCAACATTTCACAATACTGCAGTGAATTTTTTTCATGAAAAATTCAGCAAGATTCCAGATGTACCCCCTTTCAAGTTCTACAATAAATTCTTTTTTATTGTGGCTTAAAGTGTTTGTTAGTTTTAGGCCCAAAAATAAAAGATTTGTTTCCTGGAACCTCTCATTTTGACCTCTTGTTCCAGTCAGTGGAAGCATGTGGTGGTTTATAACACCCCAGGCACTAACAGATGTAGCTAAAAAACCCTGACCCTACACTTTTTGGGAGTTGGGGCTAAACCTAAAATTAAGTGCATTTGAAATGACACAAATAGTGAAGTCTGTCTTGCAATTCTAGTCCAACAAAAATGTATTTTTAGACACCCGTAACTTCAAAACAGATGTACACAATATTCTCAATTTCTCTTGGCCACAGTTCAGTAGCTTTCATTCACCATATGTATACAGACCCTGGTTTTGAGGATGATATTATGATACAGAATGCACAGGGTCAGTTCATTTGTCAATACTTGTACTAGTACAGCTCTCTGAACTATGCCTTTGGTGGATGAGAATATGTAGGCTTAATAGGTTTCCCCGCATTTTCCTTTCTTTGGCTCTGTCCAGTTGTCAATACCTTGACGCAAGCATTTACGCCAGTGGCCAGATATGTCATCTTTGTGTGCGAGTGTAAAAAAACCCCGTCACTTTAGCCAACGCGGGCGGTTTACTTGTGCGACCATCAAATCTCGCGCTCACGTCACTGCACGGAGGTAGGAAATAGAGTATAGTGGTGTGTGCATAGGATTATGCAAACTATCTAGTATTAAGTCTCAGGGGATTTTCTTGAAATATCATTTGGTATTCTATGTAACATAAAGTTTGTGATATTTGTACAGTAAGATTACCCATGTACATATTAAGTGAAACTCGGTCAGATTACCCATTTGCATTTGCTAGTGTGTTTCGTAGATTTTGATATATTTTACGATGTATTTGTACTTTTGTAAATATGTATACAACAAACAAATTAAACATCATTTTTTTAACATAAATTTGATCTATTAAACAAGAAAATAAAATCCATGCAGATCAAATTTGCTTGTGAATGTAATGTTGCTTGTGAATGTAATATTGACCTCTTGTGCTGCTCTGATTGAGGATCAGTTCCCTCGTGTTGTGAGAAGATTCCCTGGCCTCCCTTCGTTCCCATGGGGGAAATTGTTATTTTTTCAGTACTTTGTGATACACCCATTCTACCTTAAGTTTGAGGAGCTGAACGATATTCGCCCTCGAATTAGGAAGATTTCCAGCCGGGGATCTTCCTATTGTTTTGGAGGCTCTGTCAAAAGCCCTGTTTGAACCGATGGAATCGGCAAACATGAATGGACATCTTCGTTAAGCGGCACTGGCACTGTTCACAAAATATGAAATTTTCTTCAATTTATGCCCTCAATATCAGTCTAGCCATAGGAAGAATCGAGATACATTTTACAACATAAAATAACATACTCAAAGACCTCCCGGTAATTTATTAGGCTAACTTTTAAGTTTTCCATTAACTTTAATCAACATATGTATATTATTACATGAATAGCATATACTTGTACTATTGATATTAAAACCACAAATTTCACAGATTGGTCAAACAGTGTGCATGCCCTGGAAACATGCATAAAGGCCGCGGTGCGTTTTCTTGTGTTTAAATACCATTTCCATCTTCTGAATTAATGTCGCCGGCGACCTTAATTATAAAATCGCTGTCTGTTTACCCATAAGGACCCTAATTTGGTCTAGACTTTCAGGTGAGGGCGAATATATATAAAGCCTTACATCATGCAAAAATATCGATTTTGGAACAATTTTGAGGGCGCACATTTTTCAAATTTGCAGTGTCTCTTTCCCAAGAGCTAGCAATTCTTGTACCAGGGTTGGCCGGTATTTCCGACGGGCCGGTAAATACCGTATTTACTGGTAAATACCACCAAGCAATTTTTAGCCAAAAATGGCACTAAATGACATTTTCAAACTTAATTTTCTTTAAAATAGGACTACAAACACACCGATAAGCACTTTCATGCAAGAATGACCTGGGGGGGGTTGGTGTTTTCATTTTATCACTAACTTAGCTGTCCAGGCCTTCATTTATGAAAATAAGAGAAACTCTCTTAATAACTCTCCAGGTCGAGTTCATTTGTGCACAACAAGGCCCGCAACAAGGGGCTCAGTTACTTATTATATGTCATATCAAAAATAGGCCTTTAAGTAATACGGAGCCTCAATTTATCGAGCTCTGAAAGATTGTTCAGGAGAGTTGTAGGAGCTCTGGAGCAATTGAGCTCGAAGGTTCCATTGTCAAATAATGTTAAGACCCCAACAACCCCGGGTAGCCTCATTGATTTAAATCTAATTACTATATACTTGTGGTTTATATTAGAGTGGAGTTGAATTTGAATAAATTACCACCTGCAAACATACACAGATTATTACCACACATTTATAACTGTAAAATTATAGTATTGATGTTAACCCCACAAGTTCTTCAAAATGTACTTGACACCATCCTATGGTTAATTCCGGGTATCGACCAGGTATTACCCAGTATTTCGTTATTTCCCACTATTCCCCGCCCTAGGTGGGATACTAGTATTTTCCGGGAAATTGCCAATCCTGTCATTGGTGCCCAGGCTTTGAGGGGTAGAACCAAAATATCAGGGGACAACTAAAACCTTTTTATTTACATCTGGCAAGCATATCAGCCCGACCCTATCGCGGAATTGGGTCGTTACTGCGATTGTTAGGTCAGTAAGCATTTGTATGAAGTTCCCAAATGCACATTCTACTAGTTTTTGCGCACATCCTGGCATTTGCTACGGGGTGGAAAATGAACAAATGCCTGATTCGCTCTACCTATGAATGTTGGTCCGTAAGCCTATTGAAGTCAAATGTGGTCTATAGACATAGATCCATCAGCCAGAGTGCAGTTAGAGAAGTCTTTTAGAGGCAGGTAAATATAGTAACTTCTTGCTGAAACAGTCATACAGGTCAAGAGGTCAGGTAGAGTGGATAGTTAACTTTCCCTCTCCGGGGGCTACACGCACAGCGGGTCTCTGCAGACTTTATATTTCCAACAGTTATATTTTCTCTAACTGTTTCCAATATTCCCGCTATGGTTATCTCGGTCGTCTAACCAAAACCGTCTGGGCTGACGGTTCTATACCGCCACATCGGCTGTGAGTATGAATCCCTAATAAACGAGTGTACATACATTAAAGAGAGGACTGACACATTTGACAAAATAGTGGCAACCCTCACCTGACGATTGTTCACAATTGATATTTTGCAGGGTTATAAAGCTTTATGTAGATTAGCCCTACCTGAACTTATTAAGCCCACATCAGCGCGCTTACAGGTAAACATTTATAATTAATGTCGCCGGCGATATTAAATATCAGCAGGACGGACCGGAGGAAATGGCTGTAACGCCAAGAAATTCACGAGCATAGGTGATTCTCATGGCATGCACCTTGTTGACCGGTCTGAGACCTTGGGGTTTAAATCAATGATTATAAGTCTATGATAGTCATGTATTAGACACATTGTTGATTAAGGTACAACAAACTTACCCTGTTCAACATCTATACCAACGACCAACCGTGGCAGTACAGGAACGTCGTTTTATTATGGCAGACGATCTTGGAATCAGCACACAAGATGCCGACTTCCAAGTGTTGAGAGAGACTCGCCAAAGTTTGGATGAACTTCACTTCTTATTATAGGAAAACACCTACGTGCAAATCATCTAAGACACAGTTGGGTGCTTTCCATCTATGCAACCGTGAAGCCAAACGTCAGGCTTAAAGTTACCTAGTGCTTTGGGAACACCCCTGGAGCCACGTGATAACCCTGTCTACCTGGAGTTACCTTGGCCCGCAACGTCTCTCTTATAAGACCCACACGAGAATACGAAGATGAAAGTATGTTCACGACAATAACATCTTGAACACTGGCCAAGATGGGATGCTCGCCCCCATACCCTAGAGACCGACGGCACTTGTCCTGCGGTAACTCATGTGCAGAGTATGCTTGCCTGTATGGGAAAGATCAACCCATGGCCAAGAAGCTTGCAGTCGTTAACTGGCCGGCCTCCTGCCGCTTAATCACAGGTGCCTCTGTCACCACCTGCGGAAAACTTATACATCCTAACAGTAATTGCTCCACCAGATATCCGTTGTAGGCGTAGCGAGCATTCAAGAGCGTAGCTTCAAGTATCTAAGTGAGAAGCACCCTGTGTCTGGACAGAACCCTTGCCACCACGCCTTAAATCCGGAAAGATTTCTCAAGCACGGGAGTCCACCCTCTTGAAACAGTCTCTAATGAGCTCAAGAGAGTCGCCTTGTGGAATAAAGACTTACTATCAACCAGCAACATCTATTGGCATTGAACCTGGTGAGCATCTCCACCTGGACTGACTCCTCATGGGCTGAATAGCGATGGCCTCAACAGATTGAGAACCCAGAATTGGCCGATCAAAGGTTTCCTTGCAGAACTGAACTGTGGCTACTAGGAGCAGATCAGGACACTTCCTGTAGTTGTGGAACAGCACCACAGACAATGGAACATCTCCCGGTCTGCCCACTGCTGGAGCAACAATGCACAAGCAAGGACCTAGCGGAATTCAGTAAGGCCAGCCAACTTGTACCCATCTCTGGCTTGTATCATATTTGAGACCCATGTGGACACTATAAGAAGAAATCTGTCAAACATACGCAGGTGACCTGACCCCCGTAGCTAGGATGCCAAGAAGGATGCCAAGAACTTGTAAATATAGTGAACAACTTCCTCATTGGACACGACCATGAAGCCAAACCAATCAAATGCAATATCCTTGTCCATGAAAGATGTTTGTCCCCAACGCAGACAAAAGCGACAAGGACACAAAAGCAATATTGCATATGACCCCGGCCTGGAAATAGACGGACAGCATATTGCTTATAATCCACAATCAACCCATGCGTTTCCTCCCCTCCTCGGGAAGCTGATCTATAACGACGTTACTAGAACCCATTCATAGACACTGGTATAAGCCAAAGCTGACAGAAATCTTCAACCAACCAATTCAGTTCTACTGCGTGGGCATAGAAGCTATGATAACAATAATGCTATTGTACCCAAACTGACCGTGGAGTTCAACAGCACCATCTATAACTTCCCAATATTCCTCCTCGAAATCTGGAAGCTACTCTTGCAGAAAACCAAATAACCTGAAGCAATGGGCAAGTATAAACAGATGCACCACCACCAGTGCTCTGTACAGTAGCAGGAAACTATGGCCTGCACTGAAAAGGCGAAACCACCTCAGTCAAATGTATGCAAGTAACTAAGTACCCTCTAAACCATAGTCGAAAGAGGGAAGTAGAGACATTCTTAATTGCATGGAGGTTAAAAAGACGAAAGCCAGATAGATTAGAACAGAAAGAACGGGATCTAATTCTAAATGAAATGGTATAGTTCAGACGGATAGTAGGGCCTGTCTTGGTAGCAAACGAACCAAAAGCTGATCAAAAACATTAGTATCAGGAAGCAAAGGAAATTCCTCACCGGACTAATAAAAGATGTAGATGAGGAATACATGTTGGTCTACATTATTTTACGGATGTGCGAAACGAGGACAGTGGTTGAACTGGAGTCTGTCATGAAGGTCGACACCTCCTGGAAGAAACTTCATGATCCAACTTCATCCCGTGGAATCTGAGCTTGTGGTGGCAAGACTAATCTTAAGACTCTGCAAGGATGTTCATCATTCGTAATTGTACACGGTTCCACATCCAAATAGTTGCAGCTACTCTTTACAAAGCGGAAGATACAACTGGCGCCATGACCAACACTGAAAGCAATCTCTGCAGGTCTGTCACCGTACGTCGTATAGAACAGGCAATCAGAAAAAAAACACATCGCACCTGAGAATCGAATCCATCTCTACAATAGCCTTTCGCAAGCTGATGGTACAACATATCGAAACCCAGTCCTACCAATGCTCAGACATAACTAACCAACATTCTGAAGACAGGCCCAGCCAATGATGAATATTCCTGATGGTAAGGAACCAAACAAAATAGTGATGACAATGTGCTCCCTCCAGAAAATCACTGAGACAGTTAAGATACCAGATATCACCATCTTTTCTACCTAAACAAAGACAGTGATCACATAGAGCTGACCAGTCCTATGGAGGAGAACCTATCCAATGGCATATGCAAGAAAAGAAGTGCAACTTGAATACCCAAGATCTAGTGGCTTGCTGTGAAAGCAGAGGATGATCTACATAATACTTCCCAATAGAAGGTAGGAAGTAGAGGTTTCTGTAATACATCAGTCAACAAAATGCCTGGACTCAATGGGAATTCATAGGAAAGAGAAAGGCTGTAACCGATACAGCAGCCAGACAAAATGCAATCAGGCGAGCTTATGTATTGGACTCGCAGAAGCTCAAGGCATTCAGACAGATGGAGCACAAGCAACTCAGCAATATGCTCTGAGGGAAGTGGAATAGTGAATGGTGAGCGCTCACAAAACCAGTTTAACCCGCAAAAGTCCAGGTCCCACAAAGCCAGAGGACTCAGAACACAACTAATCTAGACCACAGAGACGAGACCAATACTGTATAAGGTGAATTTTCCTTAGTAAGTCACCTCACAGAGGGAGATAGGCCTATATCAGGAGTGTTTCCTTAAAAACTAGTCTCCGAGGTGGCAGGGCTGGTGTTCTCCAATGAACTATTCTCTGTAAAAATATCCAGACTGTTCCTAAAAAAATCCAAATCAAACTAAAAAATATTAAAAATTACATCCCCGCCTAAAAAATCAGAACGATATAAATTTACTGTATTAAAAAGGTCTGTAGGTATGTAGGTGAATTATAGTAATAAATGCAGGAGCGTTGTTCGCGTAAGGTAATGTGTCTTGCTTATTGGACATGTGTCCGTAATGCATTGAACGAAGCATGATGTGGAAGTTTTGAGAGATTTATCCAGCTGGCTTGGCGCGTCATTTGAAAGCAAGTTTGAGCACGTTGATGGCCATTTAAACATCGTTCGGATTTTAGGCGGGAGTATATAAACGGTGTATTTCTGCGAGAGATTTTTACACTTTGGTGTGTTAGACAAGATACTAAGTTAAATCCTCGCTTTTATTCAATCCAAATTGATTGACCTAACCCGGAGATATTGTCAATTGAACACAAAGGTGAAAATACCACTTGGGGCCAGTTTCACTTGAGATGCAGAACAAAGGGATCATTGCCCTTTTGTATGGAGGTTTAAACCGTTTTCAAACAAAAATATTGTACATCAGAAGTAAAAGTTATAGCATGCATTGAACTAATCATATAATTTTTCAAAAGTGGAAGTACCAGAATTATGTTGTGTGGGGGAAATGGGGGGACTCCAAACTCTCAAGGGGGACAATAATCATGAATTTAGAAATTTTGGGATTGACTGCTGAAACTAATGGAGCAGCCACATGTCAGTTGGGGGGAAAACAGAGAGAGAACAACGCTTAATGTGGCGGGACCAATTACCTTCTATATTTCCACGGCTCCAAGAGCAGGATATAATGAAGAAAGCAGTGTTGAACAAAAACACAAAGAAATTACAAAATTTTATAGAGAGTTTTTTTTTACTTTTTTTAATTCAATTAAGTTGTTTTTATGTTCACCTCTGCTGAACCTGGAGAAAGGCTGAGACAGCAAGGAATGTTTAGAATTGAACTTCCAATTTATTTGCTATGTAAACGCGGTGGGGGACACTTGTAATTTAAAGTATTAAATTATGTGATTTCACAAGATCAGCCCCTTATACATCTATTTGAATTTTCAATAAAGGTGTTTGAAGTTATTTCAATGGACAACTGTGTGATATCGGCTATAGCCGAAACTGGCCCAAACAGGTTTTCAAGTCTCAAATAATTAGACATAACTACTGAACCAGACCCCAAATTACACCAAATAAAGATCTCATGTAAAGCTGGAAAAACAGTATAAAAAAGAATCAGTTAAATCCAGTTGATATGAATTTATTTTTGCCAAGAAAAATTATATTGATTTTATTGGGGTTTTTTTGGACAGTCTGTGATCTCTTTCCAAGCAGGGACTATCTTTGCGAGCGAATGAAGAAATTTCAATTTTCATCTATGATAATCTGATCATCATGATCATCATGCTGATCTCATGATATCATGATGTCATCATCATCACTCATTAATCATCATGGTTCTCATGACATGATCATCATCATGATCATCCAAAGATCCTCATAATCGTGAGCATCACATGAAACATCAGCTCTGATCATATAATCATCATGTCATATAATGATCATAATCATCATGATACCATCCTCATCCTCATCCACTTCCTCATCATCATCCTCCTTATCCTACATCATGTTCCCCAACCCTGGTTAATGCCCCACGCATCAGAATCAGTAACAACCCACAAATACGCTACCTCATTTTTTGCGGTGATCGTAGGTTTGCTAGTCCTCTGGGGAGCTAAGCGGATAAATCAATTTTAGATCCAATTACACTCCTCGGCATAGATTATTAGACCGTATTCAATATGACGTCAGCCACCAGAAATGTATTGGTGACAAGATGCATACATTCAGGACTAAATACATTAAGCTGTCAATTCGATC
>JAMKCH010024149.1:0-21880 GCA_023653785.1 Ophioderma brevispina | reverse complement strand
AGTGTGTGGTCACAGGGCAGGTCTTAAAGAACATGTCTGTACATGGTTTGTGGTTAATACAACACCTGAGACTGTTAATTTTGCACTGGTCAGCGTTTTAAAACAAAAAACACTATTTGATATGATTAGATAATATCAGGTTGGTTCAAATTGTATAGGGTGGAGGTAGTGTCATGGACATTTTTTTGTGTATTAAAATTCATTTTCACAATCATATCAGTTCCACAAAAATGCTTTAATATTTTGTACCTGTAGACATATTTTTAGAAGTGTGAATATGTTTTTAATGCATGTAGGTAAACATGCTTTATACATCAGTGTATATCTCCAGATTTTTTTCTGTGTATACATGTCTGTGCAGGACACCCATTTAAAAGTGATATACAGAAAGATGCCTTCCATTTTTAATCCCCTAGATATGATTTTATCAAGGAAGCTGGTTTTAGAAAGGCTTACACTATATACTTTTATGGCTACACTGTTTTACTAATAAGTTTATTGTTCAATTTCCATAGCATTAAACACGTGACTACGCCAGAATTTTTGCTCAAATACGGGGTACTTTTATTTCTGATCACCCCTTAATATCAAAAGTACACAAGATATGGTTAGATATTATGTTTAGAAATCAACTGCTTCTTACCAATGAACCAGGAAAAGATTTACGTTCTGAAAGTATTATGAAAAGCTTTTATACCATAGTATTTTTAACACCTTAAAAATAAGCAAATTTTGACCACCCTGTAATATTTTAACACAAGGTATTGTGAACTCTTTCTTCCTTGCTTGTTTGAAGGCCTAAGTTATACCTTTCTGAATCCAGATTTATTTTGATCTACAATCATTCAGAAACGGAAACCACACAGTTCACCATGAAAAAAAAATGCTCACTTTTTTTGTTGTTTCACCCTGTAATATTCTGACCCCCCTGTAATAACAAGGTTGTCCCTTAGCTGTTTGGCAACATTGTAATATAAGCTTTCCAAAAATGTAATACTTTTAATTGTCTATAATGTGGAATTAAATGTAATACTCTGTTGAATGAAAAAAGGTACACTTTGTTTATTTTCTTTCTAACAGTAATAGTTTTTAGACCAACTGATGAAATTCGACCTATCTTTGCTTTTGAAAGGTCTTTCTGTCCACATCACAAAAAACACTTCCTTTTATTTCAATATCCTGCATAGAAATATGAAAAGAAAACAAAAATAGAGTTTAAAACTACTTTGTGTGTTTGTTTCCCCTGTATATTTTAGGGACACCATGTATAATCATTCCAATCATGCGTAGCTGAAATGCCCCACCTTATAAGCTTCAGAAAATATCTACTTCATATGCTTATTCTTATAAAGACATTTTAAGCTGCAGTGTTATTTTTATAGAGAGGTTTATATCAGGAGGAATTTGGGGCACAGGGTGGAAATGGAGTACAGACTTTTTCCTCATTGATGATTTTGTCAATGTAAATGACCTAAGCTAATAATTTCTGGAGGGTGTGTGCAAAATTTCGTGCAGTGCCATTTTCCTATCTCAAATCCAATTATGGCCGCTATCACTCTCAAATATTCCATTCAATGGCCATATTTTATAAATGCGCTATAATCCAGTTTAAGCACGAGGAATCTTTTGGACCTGTTATTGACTGTGATTGGATCACAACATTACCATCAAATCCAATATGGCCACCCTAAACCCAATATGCCTTGAAATCATTCAAGTGACCATAACTCATCAAGTATTTTGTGATAGAGGCATAATTCGGCGCTCTGACTTCAGTAGGAACTCATATTCGACATTTCAAGTGTGTTACAAGCTTACCAATCAAGATGGAAGCCAAGATGACTGCCTTGTTAAGATCTTTAAAACCTACGAATTGTCATATAGTCATAATATACTGGCCGTCTATTGAATTTTAAGTAGTTGTCAAACAAATATACCAGATTCGAGTTATTAATGCTCAAGACATACATCCTCCTACTTTAATTTAAACTTTCATAATCATTTTGGGTGTTTTAACTAAATAATACAGATCTCTCGTAATTTATTAGTTTTAAAGAAGGGTAAATAGCAGCCACATGGCCCCCATCTTAACTTTTGCATGTTAAAGACACAGAAATTCCAGAAAGAAGGTCAATGGTCCAAATACTTATTGCCATACCTAATTTACACCTTTATAATAATACTTAGTTGGTGTAACTACATATAATACCATATAATGTAGGTTTTACTATTTTTTAAAAGGCGGCTGTATTGGCTGGCCATCTTGATTTTTGAAAATGTCATTACAGGAAATCCAAATAAGGGATTTTTTCGAGTGATCAAAATACACTTATCTTCTAAGTATAAGCATAAAGCATGCATATAGACACTGGAATTAGCCTCTACACTGCAAAATATGCAGAACACTTGACGTGTCCGGATGAGGTTTGGAAATGCATTCTAGAGGTGTTAATATAACAACTTGCAGAGTGTGACAATTGTAACAGATTTTTGAACACATGCAGCATTTGTAGGTGTTCAGCAATGTATTCAAGTAGTCCGGTATAGGGTACATGTATAATGGGATATGTTAAGATCGTTTTAATGATCCGCGAGCATATTGACTTTATAGAGCACCACTATTGATTGTGTGCCATCTAATGATTATTTACATTACCCACTTTCTCGTGCTTAAACAACCGAGTACCGAGATCTTTGTCTCTATCTGAATACTGAATGAGTATGGTAGATGATTTTTGACATGGTGGCCCCATTTGGGTTTTTTAAAAATGGCACTGTAAAAAATTTTGCACACCCTCCAAACACTATTGGCTTAGGTCATACTGAACTAAAATTATCAATAGAAAAACGTCTTTACTCCATTTCCAGTCCTTCAGGCTGTGTGTGCCTAAATTCTACTGACTATTAATTTTGTGGCAAATTGGTAGAGTGTGACACAAATGTGTCCCACCTTAAAAACATGATTGTCTTCTGCCAATTTTGAACCTTTTCTTGTGTCACTGCAAAGTATATGGAATAAAAATGTCTCAGTTCCCCTACACCTCAATGGTGTATCAACCAATAATGTAGAAAAGGATTGATCATGTCCACTGTTACGTACGAACAGGTTCCAAAACTTAATCGCTTACTAAACATATAGTTTTTAGATATACATTGATGAAAAATTACTCCAAAGTATTGTGTTTATGCTTTAAATGAAATGTTTTTCAGAACTATTAATTTTACAAGCCAGGGTTTTGAGTTACAGTTTATTAAGATGTACCATGGACGTGGTGTCCATATTACGTCCGAAAATGTCTATGGCAACTTACACACTAGAAAATTCCAAAAAATGAATCAGTTCATGAGTTTAAATGATTTAGACATTTTTCACCATCATACTATCATTTATACCCTTTAAAATGCATGACACTGAAATTAATGTATTTTACATATTCCTTACATGTAATGTCAACAAGTGCGGCCCAACCGGTGCCTGTGGAATGACCCATTGTATTTTGTATTTTTGTACATACTCAACCACCATGTTTTTGCAAGTATTCAATATTATTATTAGTATTATTTTTATACCTTTATTTTTCAAATTTGGACCAAAGTGAATTTGACTTTACAGAGACACTGGCCAACAGGGAGGGCGGCCAAGAACTCCAGATTTCAGACGTCGCCATTGGTTTAACACGTAAAAGCAAATCTTGACGAAAAATTCAGAATTTTTTATATATTGTCAAGGAATATAATTTTCTTACTTCCAAAACCATTGGAGTTTTTGAAAGAATCATCCACTGGAAGGGTTTTCGTTTCCGATTTTTTTGTATGAATAACGAACGAGGACGAGGTCGTACGTGGGTCATGGAACACCCATGAGACCCACATCAAAGCACCCAATTGGTTTTTGGTTAGTGGTTTGCACTCAGTATTGTTGTATTTCTGTTTGGTACATTTTTGGTGAGTTGCTATAATGAAATAAGGCTTTGCCGCCACCGCCTGTTGGCACCTTTGTAAAAATAGTGCGCCTCAAAGTTTTCAAAATCGATATTTTTTGCTGGTTGCAAAGCTTTTGCCAAATGCCCGCACCTAATGATTAAGACCAATCAGCGTCCTTATGGGTAACAGAACAACCTTATAATTAATGTCGCCAGCCGCATTAATTCAGCAAGCGACGGAAATTGCGTTTTTTACACAAGAAACGTCATGTATGCCGTATGCATGTTTCCCCTGGCGTGCACCCCTGTGTTGAACTGGCTTTGTGTACTTTTGTGGTTTTTATATCAAGGGTAACAAGTCATATATCATGGAATATACACGTTTGTTGATTACAGTTATGGAAAATTTAACAGTCGGCCTACAAATTACCTGGATGGCGTTAGCCTCTTATTAACCTCTACCTGTTTTTGAGTATACATCTCATACATTTAGTTAACTTTAATAATCATTTTGGGTGTTTTAACTAATACAATACAGATCTATCGAAATTTATTAGTTTTAACAGAAGGTAAAAATCAGCCACATTGCCCCCTCCTAACATTTTTTGCATGTGTAAAGAAACAGAAATTGCCAGATAAGAATGTCAAATGGTCAAATACCTTATTCCATACCTTATTCACCTTGTATTAAATAATAATTGTTTGAATGTACTAATATACTACACCATATAATGTAGGTTTTACTATTTTTAAAGGCGGCTGTAATGGCTGCCATCGTGATTTTGAAAATGTCCTTCACAGCGAAATGCCAAAAAGGTTCTAGTGATCAACAACGTAAGCTTATAAGTTTAAAGCATAAAGTATGCATATAGACCCTGGAATTAAGCCTCTAAACTGCAAAATATGCAGAACCTTGACTGCCTTATGATTGGAAATGCGTCTAGAGTGTTAAGTAACACTTGCAGAGTGCGATCAATTGTAACAGAGTTTGAACACAAGCAGAACATATTTTAGGTGATCACATGTATTCCAATATCGTAAATAGTACATGTAATAATGGATATGTAAGATCGTTTTAATGATTCCGAGAGCAATATTGACTTTTGAGGCAGCCATATTGGTTTTTGTGGTCAATGTAATGATAAATTTAGCATTACCAACACTTTCTCGTGCTTAAAACATAGCCGCGAGTACCGAGAAATATTTGTCCTCTATCTGAAATACTGAAGGGATTATTAGTGATTTTGGACATGGTGGCAGCCATATTGGGTTTTTAAAAATGGCACTGTAAAAAATTTTGCACACCCTCCAAAAATTATTGGCTTAGGTCATAATGAACTAAAATCTATCAATAGAAAAAGTCTGTACTCCATTTCCATCCTTCAGGCTGTGTGCCTAAACTTCTACCTGACTATTAATTTTTGGCAGAATTGGTAGATGTGACACAAATGGGTCCCACCTTAAAAAACATGATCGTCTGCACAATTTTGAAACATTTTCTTGTGTCACTGCAAAGTATATGGATAAAAAGTGTCTCAGTGTCCCTACATCAAATGTGTATCAACCAATAATGTAGAAAGGATTGATCATGTCCACTGTTACGTCCGAACAGCAGTTCCAAACTTAATCGCTTACTAAACATATAGTTTAGATATACATTTGATGAAAAATTACTCCAAAGTATTGTGTTATGCTTTAAAATGAAATGTTTTCAGATATTAATGTTTAAAAGCAGGGTTTTGAGTACAGTTGTATTAAGATGTAACATGGACGTGGTGTCCATGTTACGTCCGAAAATGTCTATGGCAACTTACACACTAGAAAATTCAAAAAAATGAAATCAAGTTCATGGCTTTAAATGATTTAATACATTTTTCACCATCATACTATCAATTTATACCCTATTAAAATGCAATGACACTGAAATTATGTATTTTACATATTCCTTACATGTAATGTCACAAAGTGCGGCCCAACCTGGTGCCTGGTGGAATGACCCATTTGTATTTTGTATTTTGCATACGCAACGCACCATGTTTTGCAAGTAATTCAAATATTATTATTATTATTATTATTATACCTTTATTTTCTAAATTTGGACCAAAGTGATATTGAATTTAAAGAGACACTGGCACACAGGGGAGGGCGGCCAAGAAATCCAGATTTCAGACGTCGCCATTGGTTTAACACGTAAAAGCGAAATCTTGACGAAAAATTCAGAATTTTTTATATATTGTCAAGGAATATAATTTTCTTATTCCAAAACCATTGGAGTTTAAGAATCAACTCCACTGGAAGGGTTATTTCTGAATTTTTTTGTATGAATAACGAACGAGGACGAGGTCGTATGTGGGTCATGGGAACACCCATGACGGACCCACATCAAAGCACCCAAATTGGTTTTGGTTAGTGGTTTGCACTCAGTATTGCTGTAATTTCTTTTGACATTTTTGGTGAGTTGCTATAATGAATAAGGCTTGGCCGCCACCGCCTGCTGGCACATTTGAAAAATAGTGCGCCCTCAAGATTTTTCAAAATCGATATTTTTGCATGGTTGCAAAGCTTTTAGACAATAGCCCTCACCTGAAATGATTAAGACCAAATCAGCGTCCTTATGGGTAAACAGAACAACCTTATAATTAATGTCGCCAGCGACATTAATTCAGCAGACGACGGATATGGCGTTTTTACACAAAACGTACATGTATGCCGTATGCATGTTTCCCATGGCGTGCACCCTGTTTGACTGGCTTGTGACTTTTGTGGTTTTTATATCAATGAGTACAAGTCTATGATATTCATGTAATATACACGTTTGTTGATTAAAGTTATGGAAAATTTAAACGTCGGCCTACAAATTACCTGGATGGCTTTTACCTCTTATTAACGCTCCTACCTGTTTTTGAGTATACATGTCATTATTATGTGTAAAATGTATCTCGATTCTTCCAATGGCCTAGGTTATCATTTGAGAGCTAATTGAAGAAAATTCCTATTTTGTGAAAATGTGCCAGTGCCACTTTTAAAACATAAGGGTTATAGTGTCAAGGCTTGGAAAGGAGCACTTTTTATCCAGGAAACAGGGAGTAAAAAAGATTTTGGTGGGTGAGGGTGGAATGAGATGGACTAAAAATGGTTAAATGGGGGTTTCAACTTTACCATCAAGGGATGTAAGAATGTGGTTAAAGTATGAAAAAATTGAAAACGTTCAATCATTGTCATTTTACACTAAACATATTATTTTTGTCATTCTTTTCAGGTGTAACAAATAATGGGTCACCACAAGTATCTACATCTGTGTGGAAAACTGGACTCAGCATTGGTGTTGGACACTTTCTGTGCAGTGTGGTTAAATTTAAATATTAAATGAACCTAGGGAAAATTGACCTGGTGGTATTGAAGCATACTACAACTTAAAAAGCAAGTTGGTTTCACTGCCACAGCTTGTATTTATCTTCTATTTCTCATGTAAATTTAAACAGAGATAGACGGAAACAAATACAATAACAACAAAATAAGAACAGTCTGACATGCGAAATGAAGTACCTAAGAGCTTTTAAGTGTGAATATTGTCGTCGTGGCTTTTCTGATTTCGACTGCTTTAAGAAGCATATTAAGCGACACAAACTGTCGTACGCATCCTGTAGTACGATAGGATTGAATAGAACAGTCAAACATCTGCCGAAAAGAAGAAACCATGCCCAGCTTTTGGGACGAAAGAAATTAACGTTTCTGAAAAACCCACATGAGGTAGGAGCTCACAATGCTGTGCATATTCTACAAGTTAAAGAAGTTTATCATTGTAGGACTTGTAGCATAATTTTTGCATCGAAGTGTCAGAAAGATCGGCATCACCTAGAATGTAATAATCGTGACTTAATATTTTCTCATCTATGTGTGAACTGTCAAACGGCTGTCAGTAGTCAATCAGAACTGGTTAAACATGAGATTAAAAAGAAACATTGTGCCTTTTGCAAAAACAGATTTACCTCCATTCAGGGAATTAATTCACATCGGGTTGGATCAGTTGAAAAATTGCCTCACCCTAATCTCGATGAAGTAGATTGCTCATATTGCAGTGACTCTTTCCAGGACAGGGCGTCTTTATCAAAACACAACTATTATGCGCATCGATGTCCATATTGTCGTATGTGCTTTTCCTCAAAAGAAGACCACGTTATTAAGCAGCATCTTTGCCATTTTTGCCTGAAATACTTTAAGGACCTTCGACTCCACAAAGGTTGTACTTCTAAGTGCCCCTACTGCAGTTTGGTCTTTGATAGTCATACAAATTGTCAACACAATAGCCAGAACTGCACTGAATGTTACAGCCAGGCAAATAAGTTATTAGCACATATTAGTGCTGAACACGCTCAACAAGGCAGAGCTGTGGAAACATCTGCCAGTAAAATTCAAGCTTGTCACAAAGATAAAGATATTGTAGCTAAACAGGAAGAACCAACCCTGACCCTTTATGAATGCAAACGTTGCAAGAAAACATTTCACTCACCATGTCAACTGAACCGACATTTTCAGAGAGTTCACCGCGAAGTTGCCACATACGCGTGTGCTAACTGCGATGAGGTATTCTTTGATGAAGTAAACCAGCTCAAGCATGAATATTTAAAACTACACTGTGCATTTTGCAAGGATTGCTTCTCTTCACAACAGGCATTGATGGCCCATTGGGAGGAACGGCAAGACAATAATAACACAGGAGAGGACTCCACCCAAGCAAACTGTCTTGGTGACGCACATTCAAGAGGTAGTAAAACCATTGACCGTTCCAGTAATAGATGCAACGTTTGTCTGAAGGTTTTTAAATCACAGTGCCATAAAAAGTGGCATAATATGAGGTATCATAACAAGGATATTAACAAGGATAACAAGACCACCTGTCAAAATTGCTTTAGCGTTATCAGAAATCAACGGGATCAAATTCAGCATGAAATGCTCACAAACCACTGTGCTATCTGCAGTAAGAATTTTAAAAATTTGCAACAACTGATGACACACTGGAAGGAACGACAGGTTAACCTGGGTCCATGTCCATGTATGAGGTGTTTTGAAGGGCAGAAGAAAAATGAGTCCGGAAGATATTGTAGGTGTAGATTTTGTAGCAAGTACTATTCAAAGTCTGGATATGTGCACCATAAACACTACGCAGAACATAAATGTCCGTACTGCAGTGGAACATACAAATATGATAGTTTACTTTACCACATGGAGTCTGATCATAAGTGTGAATATTGCAAGAAATTTTTCACTCATAATGACTTATTTCTCCATACCCATGACAATGAAACCGATCAGCCCAAGTGTGTTTTATTGTCAAAAGGAATATCAAGGAGTGGAAGTAAATGTAAAATGTGAGCCTGAATCTGAGGCCATAGGCAGCAATTTGAACTTTAAGTGGGACAAAGGTATTGGGACTATGTTTTCATTAGAATGTGATTACAATTACCATTTGATGTATCATAGTGATGTCTCCATAAAGTATAAGTGTAAAAAATGTAGACAGCTTCTTGGTAAAAGGGAGGTTTTGCAACATGAGGTACTGCACAATCATTGTATCCATTGTACAGAATCTTTCACTGGTTACGAAGAGTTACAGTTGCATTGGAAAAAACGAGACGATGTGAGCAAATTATCATTCCAACATCCACAGATTGAGCATTGTGAGCAAGAGTCTAAAAACTCGCAACACAAGAAGTGTCCGTATTGCAGTGAGATTTTTGACCCTGCATCCTGCAAAAACACTTACACTTAGAACACAAATGTGACTTTTGCCAGAAGTTTTTTACATATCAGGGCTTAGTCCTTCACAACGAACTTGGTCAACACAAGTGTGAATGTTGTCAGGTGGTATTTCAAAATGCAGATTTGTTGCTACACTATCAAAGCCGCAAGCATAAACATAAGAATGATCAGCAGGAATACTCTCATTGCGGAGAGTGTAACGCGTCCTTGTTTACATCACAATGTCAACTGAACTGGCACCTAATGTGTCATGATAATTCCTCTGCAGAATACACATGCAAAAATTGTGGACTTCTTGTTGGTAAAAGAGATCTGATGCAACATGAGATGATGATGATGCATTGTGCATATTGCAAAGAGGTTTTCACACAAATGACAGACTTGCAGTCTCACTGGAGACAACGACAAGAAACATTGTCCTCCGTTACCATGGAACTGCCCATCTCTAAAGGCAAAAATTCATTGGAAAACTGACTAAGGGAATTGTCAGTAAGACATGCTTTCCCTACTTTTCGGCCCTACAACATGTGGGTTGGTAACTCTTGGATTGTACTTGGGCAAATATTTTTGTTGAGACCTACTGCTCTTTCATAACTGAGACCGACCAACCGACGGAATCTAGACGGTTAGTCCTTACACTCTGTTAAAACAGCCCACCTTCTTCTTTTATGGAAGGTATAGCTTTAAGGTCAAGCACCACGAATTGAGGGAAAACATGTTACCTTGCAGAATTTTTTGTTGGTAAAATATTGTATTTGTAAGTTACTGGTTCCAATATTGGTGGTGTCTCTTTTTCAATAGGTCAATTTAAGTTTACACAGGGTCAAACTTTTAAAATGATCCAATCATGTTGAAATTATGCAATATTGTCGGTCTAGTCATTCCAACAAAATGTAAGTTGTTGTGATCTTATACATTGGTAGCATTCCAGTTCAACAACAATTGGGGGCACTTCTTCTGGAAATCTCCTCATGTCCCTTTAAAACATAAACGTGTATCATGAGAGAGGAAACATCAACAAAATCATGCTTGATATTTGTCATTGCACGGTGCGTTTTAATGAGCATACACAGTGCTTAGAACATTTACGCTCAACGTCTGATGAATTATTATGATTGGGTCTGTGCATCTTTTGTTAGAAACATTACTGCATCGGATTTCATGGAATATTCCTATTTTTCTTTTAAAAGTGTCTCTGTAATAATGTTTATGAATTAGGATAGATTTTTTAGTTTCTTGTGGAATTGCAAAAATCATTGCATTTGGACCGTACTCCATTAAAAATGGCACATTATTCATCGTCAAACTGAGTGCAGGCATTGATTTTTTTGGCCAAATGCACTTGAAGCTAAAAACTATTCAGCCATTAACCTCTAATCATAAGTTACGCGACGACAAGTGTCCTACAAAGTTTTGTTTTAAATCAGATAAACTAAAATAATAAATTTTAAGTTGATATTATAAAAAAAAGTCCCACCAATTGTAAAATGGTATCGTCTTAATGTGAATACTGCACCCATTTCAATGGAGCTTGTACTCTGATGTCAAAGGGTTTTTTCAGGGTATCATTTTGACTTCATGCTGATAACTTGATTACCAAAGTGTGAAAATTAATTAGGGAGTGGAAGGAAGGCCATGATTGTTGTCATTTTTGGGTCAAAATTTAATAATAAAATTTGGGGGTAAATTTGGTTTGGGTTTGTAAATTTGTGACCCCACTTTAGAGACCCCACAAGTGGTGTATAATTTTTGTAAGATTTAAATGAGACTGAAACTACACACTTCCTAAGCGGACGATAGCTCAATCAGGTAACGCTCGACTCCAGTGCAGTGTATGCTCATCCGTATAGGCTGTGTCGAGCCCTGTGAGATTCAGCTGTCCTTGTAATTTCCCTGGAACAAGAATTAACTGTTGTTGTCTCGATTTAACCCATGCGATATTAGGGTGGGGGGGGGGGTGGGAAGCTGGTCCTGCTTCGCTGTTATCTCGATGTATGTTTACTGCTAAGGGAAAGCGCTGATCCATCCCGATCTGCTGCATCCCTTTGAAATGATGCTAAATGGTTTTTATGTATGGGTTGGGCCACAGTGATCAGCGACTATTTGTGAAAGCGCTTAGAGGCCAATAGCATAATGCGCTATATAAATCTCTGCTATTTTATTATTCTTTTTGAGGAAAAGACCTCCTTCAGCTCATTTTGCTCAAAGACATTGCCGGATAAGGATAGAAGGAGGCCCTCTATATCATCATAGTTATATTCACCCTCAAGTTGATTTGGTGGTTTACAACTACTTCAAGATGTACGCAATGTGGTTTTTATCCCCAAAATACACTTGTATCAAGAAAATTAGAAAGTCTGAGACCTTCAGGGCCATGCTCTCTGGAAAAAGCAAAGCTTAGAGAATTCCTCCATTCCAAGACCATTTAATTCTTAAATGAAAGAAACGGAAGATGTTGCATAGCTGCCTTTTGTTATGGAGTGCTTGTAAGTGACGTCTAAACAGCCTTTTTTCCTTCGTAGCTAAAATAACGCTACATGAGGCAGCCCTTAATAACAATCCCCAAATACCATTCGCTTTATGCTACAGAGATTTGGATTATATAACTGTTTTCAAAAACAGACTCAGGAATACAACACAATGGCCCACATCAGCATGGCCCCTGACCGCGCTATTGATATCATGAGCAAGCGCCATGAGCTAATAAAATCACAATGTCCCATGGCACAGTTCAATAGCTTTCCTTCACCATTGTATTAACAATACATCACCTTGTATTTAGTATGATTTATGTCCCTGCACTGCATGGTCAGCTGTTGTTACCATTCCCATCCAGGATACTGAACTGAGCCCTTGATCTTTAGCATGCCTTACCACATATGATGTGTATGGCATGTATGTAATAGCTTGTTGTTGTTTATGGCAATTCCCATTTATTTTTCAGGCCCCAGAAAACAAAATGCAAAATGAGTTCTTTCCCCCCCAAGACCCCTAATGCCAATCATATAAGTGTGAGCAATAAAACCCTACATTCAGGAAAATTTTTTCTTGAAAGGTTAAACGTTTTTTTGCTTGAATTTTGCTTTGGTTGTTTACAAAGATACACAGGCTATCAGAAGATTTTTATTGGTGTCTTTCGGACTTCAGGTTCAGAAACTATGCCAATTTTGCGGAGAGACCTAATAATTTTTTGGGCCGATTTTAGCCATACAATGCGAGAGACTGCACCGGATTACCTAACTCATTATAGCAAAGATATTTCAACAAATGCAATTTCAGTTTTATTGATTTTCTCCTGACAAAACCATATCAGTTTGAATAAACAGTCTATTGTGTAACATAATTTTAAGTAAAATATCAAATTAAAGTCAATATCAAAAATAAATTACCATTGTTCAACCATAAAGGACAGTTTATTGAAAAATCAACTCATAATCGAGGCCTCATTTCCTGAACATATGAAAGTGTTCAGATTTTTTGTTTTACATCTCTAAGGTAATTATTTTTGCACCAATACAGTATACTCAGCGTCCATAAAGTGCAGAATAACTAAAACTGAAGTTTTCTGTAAATAAATTAGAATGAAAACTTAAAATTTAATAACGCACTTTTTTCACAATCATTCACAAGCTGAATAAAAACCTTCTATGGTCTCACTTTTGCTCCCACGTTTTCTTGTATATTTAAAACCATGAAATTTTGCTTATGGCAAATGTAAACTGCTGTGTGCTTCAAACCAGCTATCTTGACAGTGTCTTATTTGGTAAATTGAACATTTTTTTCACTCAGCATTTTTTTCGTTTGTAATTTCCCCGGGATAATTAATTTTATAATCCTACATTATTCTCCCACCTCTATTGTTTTGACAATGTTACAATCACTGCTAGACCGTATTACTCTATGTAAACGTGCATCTCTTTGTTTGGCTCAAAATCGCCAAACAGGAATTTTAAGAGTCCTCACAAGCAAAATAGTCATAACTTCTTCCCCCCTTTCCTCCTATCCAGAACACAAAGTCCCACACACATGACACCAAATACGTTTTCTTGCAAGCATGTTTATCCCTCTTTATAACCAAAGCAAACATTGAAGCAAAACTTATATCTTAACTATTTTATTCTTTTTTATTCTGAATGTAGGGTTTTTATTTTGACTCCACTGTATATGTTGCTAAACAATCTAACGCCATCCTTGCAAAGCGCAATGGTGGTGGGGGGGGGTGGGAAAGGGTTCATATTTGGAAGGTAATTTCCAATTGCCATTGAATGCCTGTTTTATAACTTGACATAAAACCGACCCGACTTTAGGGCATTTATGTAAAGTGGGATTTTTTTTGAAAACCGGCAAAGGTTAAACTTTGAACTGTCCCTTTAAAATGCGGAACGTTCAAGTTCTTCTCTCTCATGAAACTAAGGAGGAACTCCTCCATTCCTTAATCCGGCGATGTCCTTTCGGTGTTCCACTCTTTCATTTCACCAACTTTCCATTTTTTAGGGTAAACATGGCCATGCACATACCAGCATTCTGCAACACCCAGTATATAATGTTCACTTTAATATGTTTATAACTTCAAGCCATTGCACTCATGCATAAAGATTTCAAGCTGTGAAGGAACGATTCTTCATGTACAATTTATTGACCGATCTTGTTTTGAAGTAATATGTTGGGTGAGTGTGAATTGGTAAGGGGTAACAACAGAAAAGGACTCCCCTCAGCAACTTCTTATTTTTGGTGTCGCCTGCCTTAAGGCAAAAAGACAACATAGGGATCACTTTGTCCCCTGTTGTTGTCTGTTGGTGAAAAGGTTAACATTTGCCTGTAATCTCCACATACTTGATGGATTAAACAAATTTGGGTTATAGGTCAACATGGATCCCTCATTTGTTGTGAGGTCCGAGGTCACATACCAAGGTCAAAGGTCCATGTGAGGTCAGTTGTAAAATAGCTAAAATGTACTTAACCTCATTTGAAAGTTGAGTTCACTTGGAACCAACTTGAGTCATAGGTGCAACATGGATCCTTCAGTTGTTGATGAGGTCATAGGTCCTCCCAAGGTCAAAGGTCATGTTAGGTCAAGTTTAGATAGGCTGAAAATGTAAAAATTGGAACCAACTTTGGTTTTATTGAGTTTACATGCAATCCTCAGTTGTTTAAGGTCAAAGGTCATGTGAGTCCTATCATTCACAAACCGCGAACGTCAGCGACAAATCGTCCGATAGCCGATTGTCATTTTTTTTAGATTTAAAAAAAAAACGCACCCATTACATTCTAAAACATTCTATTAAAATGAAATCTTTGAAATCTTTAAAGGCACTATCAGTGATTTGCAAAATCAGAAAATGAAAAACCAAAAAATCAGATTTTGCATGTCTGTAACAAGTACAGTACCCCTACATATCCTGCAAATGATAGGGCCAGAATCAACCTAATAAGCAAATTTGGATCTCTTAATTCATTACTGTCCGTTCGGTTGCACTTACTTCCTACAACACTCAGCCCGTAGCCAGGAATTTGTGGGGGTGCGGACGAGGTGCGGATTTGCCAGAAGTGACCTTTTGGTACCAACAATCAATTTTTGTTTTGTTCGCTGCGCTCGCCGGTTGACCCAAATTTTTTCACTGGTGGGGTGGTGGTAGGTAACGGACACCCTCGAGGCATTGAATAAAACAGTATACGAACACAAGCCAGCGTAATGCAATAGTGTTAACCGCTGATTATTCATTCCTATACCATTAATCCACAAGCTGCAACAAACATTTAGACAGGTGGCAACCTTAAGCGGACCTTTCAACCTTCATAACGCGACCTTTGGTCATTTCACCCCGCACCCCCCTGTCCTACGGCCCTGGCAAACACATAACTGATGGAGAGTCATCTCTTTGAACCTGTAACTTTAAGGGTTCTACGGACTTCAATTTTAAACCCTCTCTGCCAAATTCCCAAATTATTTTTGACTCTTTTGCATGAATCACTGATAAGGTCCTTTAAAGAGTGTCTTGGCCAACACTAACTGTTAATACTTTTTCTACATTTTTCTCACACCACACGCGATTTCAAGGTGTACAATGTAAACTCATTTCTAATTCAACAAGGTTTTTTTTCGCCTGCTCAATTCTTTAAGACATATACTAGGGCGAACTACTAAAAGACTTAAAATTCAAATACATTGGATCGAAAATTCACTCTTACAATATTTGTTTAGAGGTTTTCATAACATTTTGTGACTATATTTTTTTCTTTAATATACTTCTTTTAAGATCTTATTGACATTAAGAGAAAGTAATGAATAGCTATTATTTGCATTGTAAGCCTTTTGATTGAACCTAAAATTTCCAGCTTAAATAAGCCACTCTCTCATCACAATACTAACAACAATCTGTTGATTAGACTGCTGAAAATATTTCCCCCTCATTCCCATTTGAGGGGTATGGACAGCTACATGTATGTTAGTACTGGTATATGCCTGTGGGCAATTCCATGCCAAAGAGGACATGACCAACAAATTTCAAATGCAGTTAATACAAATAATTTTAGTTTAATAGTTTAGAGTGATGTCTATATCACCTGAAACTATAACAAAATCGTGCAATTTTGTTCATTATTAATTAGTTTTAATTATTTTAAAATTAATATGCTGAAAATTTGATAAATTTCACAAAAAGTATGCAAAGTAGAAATTTGAATGTGTCATGCTTATATCAAGAGAGTATCAATGTCTAAATTTTATTAGTGCAACAACAAATGAACTTAAGTATTAATTTAATACAAAAGAGTTTGGCATAAATCACTTTGTAGGCCGTTTAACATCAATTAATTCTCGCTTTTATTTTCCATGCAATCTTGTAACGTCTGTAACATTTTTAACAATTTTCAATGCAGAACGAACACTACAAGGAGAATTTTGAAATAATTTCATTTCCTCTGCTAGTACATAGGTGACAATCATATGCAATTAAAAAAAAATTAGTTTTGATAATTAAAATAGTGCTAACGATCATCCGAAAGTGTGTAACGTCCGTAACGTTTAGGCTGTTACGGACATTAAGGAATGTTAAGGAATGTTAAGGAATTTGATGATTTATCAGTGTTGAAACAATTTTCTTGCATTATTTTTATATAAATGGCTTTTATCAATTCAAAGAATCTGCCAGTGATCAATTTTACTTCTTTCTTGCCTTCAAATTTACTCAAAATGGTAATTTTTTTTGAATAATTGTAACAATATACCAATGATGTGTAACGTCCGTAACGTTATATTTTGAAATTTTATATTCAAGAGGCTGTATTCAATCAAGTGAATCATTACTGTGTAGTATTTTGCTCAGACAGTATTGTGCTGGAACACTATTAATTTAAAACCTAATTTACCCCCAGTTCTAAGGAATTGCCCCTGTGGTCTTTCTGTATATGGCTTACAAATGAAGTGAAAAGCTATTAATCAACAGTCATTAAATGTGCACATTTTAAATGGTAAAACTCTCCATAACTCTTTTGCAACTACTCATCTTTTCACAGCTTACTAAATTACTAAATAGTTGCCATATTCCCTTACCATTGAGAATCTAATACAACATGCTGGTCTTGTAAAGGACGAGGATGATCTTGTATGTTTTTATTATGTACAAAAATCAAAATTTCAGCCTAATATTTGTTACTTTGGTATTTCACACACATCATCCAACATCAATCAGGATGAATTTTAAAAAGTAGGGTTTAAAAAGTGGGGTGTCAGAAGTAGAGTCACAAAATACCAACCCAGTTTGTTGCATCTTGTAGCGTATAAGCAGCATCAAATATTGATTCCGACCAATTTTGCCCAACAAAATTTTATGTTGCAAAATTGTCTTAGAACCATCTTGGTTTGTATCCTGGGGTTTGTATGCATGAAGACTGTACCTTGTACACAGCTTAGGCCAGAAAACTGAATCCATTTTGCAAAAAACTATATATATTGCAGAATATCTAGTTAAAAAATTCAAACACTTTGTGATGGTTAAATTTTACCCCAAATCAGCGCACTCTTGCAAAAAATGCAGACGAGCTATCGCTTATGCACATAACAATATTATTCCCTATGGTATATGGTATCATTTACCAGGGGAAAAACAGATGTAACTTAAACATATGGCCAGTTCATGATAGGCGCCGACTTTTGAATTGTCATTTTCTTCCTAGCATGTTCAAAATTATGGGACCAGAGTTATCATTATTGTGGTTTTTCCATTCCTCCCTATTGGCTCTACCTCCGCTGCGGTAGCTTACCAACTTGCTCCTGGGTCACAAGTTTAGGTGTTGTGATATCTAACAGCCTAAAATGACCATTTCTGGGGTCAACTGGAAATTTAAGGTTATTTTTGTCACGCTGCCAATTCTTCAACCCCCACATGTTCCCATTTCTCTACTTTTATTTTTTTTTTGGAGAATAAGTCGCCACTTTGGTATTAAGATCAAAATTAAGGAAATTATCTTTTCTTGTATAAGTCTGATATGCACACAAAATTCAGTGTGTGGAGTGACTTGTCCGTTCACTTTACACACATTTTAAAGTGGTTCTTAAACAAACTCAATTATTTCTTGTTAACAAAAATATTGTCAATGATAATTAAATGTCCTAATATTTTGGACTAAACATTGTTGTTATTGCTCACTCTAATTTTTGTGTACAGCAAAAAATGGATGCAGAGCACTCAGTGTCCTTCACTTTTTTTTTGTCACATCCACCATATTTTAAAGTGTAGATTTGGGGTGTAACAAAAGGAATATTGCAACTTGTAATATTATGTTGAAATACAATTGGAAGAGTTTCACAATGGTACCCTACACATTAGGATCATTCGATCTTTATGGGCTGGGCAAACATTTTAATTTGTCCGTTCACTCTTGTGACATTAGTTCCACATCCGTCACATCCAAAACAACTTTCTTTCACTTCTCAAATATAAATATCATTAGTGTACCCATTTTCAGTTATTTTGTTAATAGAGCTATTTGGTGTCACGAAAACCGACAATGAGTTATGTGTCCTATTATGCTCTTTATATTAATGCCAGACCACTAAAAATATGTCCGTTCACACCCTTTGTCACTCCATCAAAAAGGAGTTTTTGGATAAAAATGCTATCTAATCATCAAACTTGTTGCATTGGCTTTTTCCAACATTGTAATTGGTTTATATTTGTTAATGTCATTAAGGTTTGCTTTGATGTATTTCAGAACCATTTCCATTTTTTAAATTGTTCATAAACACTGTCTTGTTGAGCCTTGCTCAGTAATGCATGGACTTATGAAACATAATTTGAAGCAAAGAGGCCAGAAAACATTTGACATTAAAAAATGTGATAGGTTCTTGTCAAAAATTCAGTTGGGCTGAATAAACATAATTCTTCAGATTAACATCTACTCTAATACTGCAATTGTCCTTTCACAAGCAAGAAATGTCACATCCACCCCTACCACTAGCCAATATACTGCTGATTCCCAAATAAGTGTTTTAAATATTCTACTACTGTGTGTAGGCGGGGTTGGTAGGAACTCATAAATGGTTAATCTTCATAGCATTCTTTGGTTGACAACGCTTTTAAAATCAACATCTTAGTTTTGCCGTTCACATTGTTAATATGTTCACATCCAACTTTTTACAAACTTGATATCAACTATCTATTTTATCCTGGCCAGCTGGCATTTTGTCCCTAGTACCCTATACAAGAGCTTTAAACCATTGAATTATCAAGCCATCAATTTTAGTTTCATGTGAATAACCTAGTAGTCAATTCCTATTTTTGGTCACAAAATACGCCTTGATTTCCATATACTGTGAAATCACAACCAATTTATTCCAAATTTGTCCTAGAGGAAGCCTGGGGCATCCTTTCTTTTGCCCATGTCTCATTGTCATTATGTGGACAAGTCAATGTACATTATTCATTGTAATTTGATTCATTTTTCAACAAAATTACCCAAATTAAAACAATACTTGCATTTTTTATTTGAGATGGGTGAACAATTAGCTAGCCAGAGGTACTTTTAATGAAAACCTGTAGCCTTGGCAAGAAGAAAACGAGTATTAAACAACTTTTAACTCACTTTGAAAATTAACCCTCAGTTGACAAAAAGTGGCACCTAATTGTGAAACGGGCCCATATGCCTACAGCAAGCTCAAGAAAATGACAATATTCATGTTAAAGGAACTGCTGACTCGGAATGTTCGAATATGGTATTAATTCAAATAGTCATTAGAACTGATAAGTTATTCTTTATAACCGTTGTCTCCTTTAAGAAGACAATTACTATCTAACAACCAGCTACGGGTATTTCCTTGGGTTATTTAGTTTTGATCATTGGTTATAAATACATATTGTAGTAGTACTTGAAATTACACTGAATTGTGCTTATTCTGAGAACCTGGCAGGTTTGGAAAATTAGGCTCTGCTCAGATTGACCATAGGCAGGCAGCGCGATCAGCTTCTGCAGCTTGCTTCTATTTGATTCTATTTCTCAAATTGTACCAGTCAATTAAAGGTGTGTGTCCCGATCGTCTTTTGGGACCCCCGATTTACCCGGAAGATCGATTTTGATCTCAGATGAAAGGTTGTTTTTTCATCATTGTTGTCATGAATGTTGAGCCCTCAAATCCCCTTTCATTCCCAAGATGATAAACAAAAAACTGCCGTTTTTATTAATGGTTAACCACCAATTTAAGATAGGGCTTTTTGCAATATGCATTATTGCTTCTTACATCAAAATCAAGCTTTGTTTCCTCCCACGGTAACTTGATGTGGCATATGTGCAACTTGCCAGGCTCTCATATCAAGTAGAGAACACAATATACATAAATTGGAACAAGCACCTTAGTCAACCAAAATTTTTGAAGAATATGATTTTGCAATTTTTGTTTTAGTAAGTCTATGGCCTACGCTGAAAAGTCATAATAAGTATATGTGCACACTGTTAGTAAATGATAGTAATTTTACAAATTTCTTTTTTTTGTTGTCAAATGAACTTTTTTGTTTTAAAATAGACACTGGCACATTTGAAAAATAGTGCGCCCTCAAGATTTTTCAAAATTGATATTTTTGCATGGTTGTAAAGCTTTTATATTTAGCCCTCACCTGAAATGATTAAGACCAAATCAGCGTCCTTGTGGATAAAACAGAACGATTTTATAATTAATTTAATTAAGCAGACAACGAAAATGGTGTTTAACACAAGAAAACACGCACCGTATGCATGTTTCCCATGGTATGCATCCTGTTTGACTGGTCTGTGACCTTTGTGATTTTAATTTCAATGAGTATGAGTCTATGATATTCATGTAATATACACATTTGTTTAATTGATTAAAGTTAAGGAAAACTTAAAAGTTAGCCTACAAATTACCAGGGTGGGGTGTCTTCAACCTCTTATTAACATGCCTATCCGTTTTTGAGTATGTTATTTTATGTGTAAAATGTATCTCTATGCTTCCAATGGCCTAGACTATCATTTGAGAGCAAATTAAAGAAATTTCATATTTTGTAAAAATGTGCCAGTGCCGCTTTAAGTTTTAAACACTCTGGAACATTTTCCATACTAGTACAGCTAGGGCGTCCTCAACTTTGGTAAAAACTACACTAGGTTTTTGCATGTTTGCAGTGTTTTTTCATATGGTAGATTCACCTTATATGAATGAGCCTAAAAGAGTTTCTTCAAGTTGTGTATAAATCAAGTAATTTTAATAATTTGGAACCAATCATCAAGAATGGTCTTATTCAAATGGGTTGGAATTCACAACTGAAATGCAAGAAAATACAGATCAGAGTTATGTAAATTTCCCTAAAAAACCATCAGACTGGTCCATGACCTTAGGCATAAAAAAAAAAATGTTTGTTTGGCGTAACCCGACCGACCCTAAAAAAACCTGCCGACTCAGTTTTTATGCAATTAGCACAAAATTAAAAAAATATTCTGCCGACCGACCCATTATTTTTCATCCACAATTAAAAAAAATTTTTACCAACACAAAGACGAAAAAATAACAAAACAAGACAACAAAGCAACTACAAGTAAAATAAAAGATCTTTGCTATGTCATTGAAAAAAGTTTTAAATAGTAGCATCTTGTATTCATTTTAGAGTAAAACATTGAGAAGATTAAAAAAAAAATAAAAAATCTGACCGACCTTGGTATTTTTTCTTCGTTACGCCAAACATATATTTTTT
>JAMKCH010024148.1:0-22005 GCA_023653785.1 Ophioderma brevispina | reverse complement strand
CCGTAGCGCAGTCAGGGCGCCCGAAGACACACTGGACAACAATACGTTAGGTATACGACACTAGGGCGAGGATCGGCCCCAGGTCCGTCCCATCCACTCCCGGAATTGTTCACGACGACGCAACCCCTGGGGCATATTGGAAGGTGAACCGCGGCTAGCCTGCACGGGTTGTTAAAGCCCAGAGCTAAACCAGGCGAGCAAGCGGCCAGGGACATATGCGTTGCTTGAAGGGTGAACTCCGCGGGAGACGCCCGAGAAAAACGCTGCAAAGCAACGAAGCTGTTCCACCTTCGGGAGCTCCTAGAGCAGCCGGAGCTGCCGAGAAGGACCCCGGGACCGGAGCCCGAGAATTAACCACCCCCCTTTCCCTAAGCGCAAAAGGAAGCGAAACGTGCTCAATGGTTGCCCAGTGAGCGTCGGATAATCCAATGCAGAAAGACGAGCACCGGTAGGTGCGGTTTATTGGGGAAGGCCATTGCCGAGGATAACGCAAAGAGGATCGGGGATCAAAGCATGGATGAGGTGGGACAACGGCGCATTACGCGACGGACCATAGCGGGGGTGACGCGAGCAGATGGATTACCGCGGGTCCAGAAAGAAGAAGAAACCGATAAGCAAAAATTAAAGTGTGCAGGGAGGGACTCCCACACGTAACGAGGACTACGAAGAAACCGTCTCGGTAACAGAGTCACAAACGGTAAAGAAAGAAATTTTTATAAGTAAGTTTCAACATATTTTATAAATACACAACAAGCATAAATAAAATAAATGGACACACACATCCATAAAGAACTGTTTATATTTGATAGTGAAACCACAAAGAAACAGAACAGGCTCAAAACAAAGCAAGGCATCGAAGACGAAAACAAGTGCTGGCAAATGGCGGCATTGGTTTACCCTTTTTTCCCGCCACAAAAAATTACATGATCCGCATGGCGGTTAGAAAGGATACACACAAGGAAGTCTCGACAGGTATAAATCCACGTTATATTATGCCGTCCAAGAGTGCTTATTCCTTAGTATAATAATCCGTATATATCCAAGGTAGTGTGTTAGTAGTATTAGGAGTATTCGCAAGAGAAACGTCTCTATCTTTATAAAATCTCAAGTTGGGCTAGTAGTAAATATAGCGAGATCGACGCGTCTTTTAGCTAGCTTTCCAAAACGGAACTGAGGAGGAGCAAGTGGCCGACAGGGTGTGACCGGGTCACTGAGGACGTCCATTTCTTTTTTTAGTGGTGTTATTTGTAGTTTTGGGCATTTCACTTCTCAAGAAGGTGAAATGCATATGTTTCATCAACATGTTGTAAAGGAAATCACTCAGTGTTATATTTCCTAAATTTAGGTGATCGTTGCATATAATCTTAAATGCATGTATTAACTTGTTTCACTTCACAGTTGATTAAGGTAAGTCATGCAAATCCAACCCGTTTGAAAGAAAGATATAAGGAATCGAGACCCGAGTTCTTGAAAAAAGTAATTACTTATATTTTATGTTAGGTTTTTGAAAAAGCTGATATTTCCTTGGCTCAAATTCGAAAGACATCTATAGATGTTTTACTCTAACAACAAAGCGTTTCTGCATTAGTTACTGAGAAGATAAATTTAAATGGAATATATTGTTTATACTTTTTTTATTTCAAAAGAGATAAGAGTTCAAATCAAGATAACTCCACTTCCAATTATTCTTTATACGTGTGTCCCAAAACCCGCAACAATTGGTGTCAGCCGCAATAAGTTTTGAACAAAAAGACACATGGATTACTTTTCTTTATTGTAAGTACGATACCACTGTGAACTACAACCTGAAAATCATAGTTTCATAGTGATAGAGTCAATAGTTTTTAATATAGTGACCCCAATATCAGTAACCGCATGACCCCTTTTACAAAATGAGGAGCTGGTAACGCATGCACAAGACTGGCAGACGAACAAAGATTGCAAATGCAATATTGGGTGGCACGCACATTTACTTGCCACATTTCTTGCAGACCAACTTTTCTGGGTCCAATAACTGCATTTACATAATATTATTTAACTGATATGATAAAATATTAATTATTGGTGATAAAAAACGTTCAAGACGATTATAACACTATGACTAGTCGTAGACAACTCCCATTAAATACAATATAATGCGTTGGGGCGCAACTTGCTTGTGATTGAAAATGTCACATTCTCAACTTTATTAAAGTAAAACATTGTTGTTCAACACAAACTAAATAACAATATCAGTATATGCATCTGTCATTAATTGGTTAAGTATGCTCTTTGTGTGCCGTCACAAAATGACGATGAAGATTAGCTCTAATCCCTTAATTGGACATAGACGAGTTTGTTGATCATACATCGGTCCATCCATGCAAACACCAAGGTGTGGAACCACCCTCTCAGATTTTGTCGAAATTGCAGTTTAAGCTTAAAATTGGACTGCAAGAGTGCTTTCCCAAAAAGTAAAAAAAAGGAAAAATTCAATTCCATTCCGTTTTGAGTTAATGGCTCTCAAAGTTTTACTCTCTCGGAATATAAAATTGTGATTCAGTATTAAAAAAACTATAATTAATGCTATTTATATAATCAGTAGTTGCTTTTTTATTGATGCAACAGTGGCAGTAGAATTTACTTTTTATCCCCCTAGTAAAAATAGGCCCTCAAATAGTTGCCATGGTGCAAATGACCTAAATGGGACCACCCATAGAGGGCGCTTCTTTTCACGCGTACACCTGATATGAAGTTCTAGCATTGAAAAAATATTAGCATACACTATAACAATCACTGTATCGACGTTTGTTTTGTATTTTTGATGTCTTCAGTAAAACAATGTGGATACCTATCAAGCAAAATTAATCTCAGTTTTGGTTAAAACTTGCTGATTCAGAAACCTTTCACTATAAAAAATTGCAAAATTTGACAAAGTAGTTTGGTAATTTTTTTTTTTTTAATATAATTTTTATGAACACTTTATATGTGATTATCATCCAAAACATGTCCCAAACAATTCCTAAATGACATGTTAGGTGACCAGTTCAAAATTTTCCGAGTACTTAAGTCAAAATTTTTGCATTTTGCTGGTAAAGGTTTGCCTGAATTCTGCAACTTTTAAACCAAATGGCTCAGCTTTGGCTTCATCTGTTTTTTCACTGAAGACTCAAAAATACAAAAAAACTTCAATCACAATGATTGTTATAGTGGATGCTAATATTTTTTCAATGCTAGAACTTCGTATCAGGTGTACCATCAAAATAAGTGCCCTCTATGTTTGGTCCCATTTTAGTCCATTTCGCCCAATGGCAACTATTCGAGGGCCTATTTTTACTAGGGTGATACAAGAAAATTCCTACTTGCCACTTGTTGCATCAATAGCAAAGCAACTACTGATTATAAAATAGCATTAATAAAGTTTTTTTAATACTGAATACCGATTTTTATAGTCCGGGTCGTAAAACTTTGAGATCCCATAACTTCAAAATCGGAATGGAATTTGAATTTTTCCTTTTGACTCCTCTGTAGCCCCATAAATGTACCTTTGACTGCAATTCAACAAAATCTGAGAGGGTGGGTTCCACACCTTGGTGTTTGGCATGGAATGACCGGCATTCCTAATTCCATCTTTTAAGTGTGTTAAAATGCATGTTTTTAGATGTTATTACCAATGGAAACATTCATATGTTAATATTTGTTGCAGTTCTGTCTTAAAAAAAGGAAAATGGTGTTTGGACTTAAGATTCATATTGGTGGTTTCTGGGCGCAAAACGTAAATGCCGTAATTGGTAGTTAATAGCGCCTCCATTTTTGGTTAATGGTTTCTGCAGGTTACTTGATTTTCTGGGGTCATATCTTAGCAAATATTGACTCTACCTTCATGACTTTTCCAGGGACATTAGCTAACAGTCCCATCTTACCTACACAAAAATTAGTAGCACATGCTTTTGTCAAAACTAAAAGAAAGGGAGAGTAGGAGGAGGGGGTTTGCATATGGCGTCTGTCACCAAGTTGTTTGCGTTTTTTGGGACCCACAGTATAATCTTATTACCTGTAATGACTAATCGTCTACGAATGCACTTTCTGGAACAGATGAATGTAACTTTTGTAAATTTACTGAATACCTTTTTGTATTGTGTTCTAGAAATATATTTTTTGAAATCAGTTGAAAGATTTTTTTTATAGTCATTGATAAACTGTTCCTTGGAAGTCAGTTTATAAAAGATGGTTGGAACATCGAAGAAAACGAATGCCCAATTTAATAAACATTTTATAAATTTTTCATCATATTTGCTCCATAAATGAAGACTGATATCAAATGAAGCAATCCTTTTTTCCGGTTTTCTACTTGTTTCATTAGGGTTCCAAACTTAGTCCAACTGCACGAAAAACCAAAAAACCTTACTTAAAACACATGAAATTTGTGGAATTTACTCAAAACTTACTTGAAATTTTGAATACTTTGAGTTTAAAGATAAAAAATATGAAGTCAGTTTTACAGTGATGGTGTCGAGACCTCCTATTCATTTTGCTTAGTCGAAAGGTTAACATAAATGTTTCTGGTAGTCTTAGTTTACTGAAATTGATGTATACCAATCTCATTTTTGGAATGTACGTTTGCTCACTTAGTTCTCAAAAGTAATCCGGGGAAAATAGCATTTTAATGGCCCATATTTTTCCTTCACTTAATTTGGAATAACAGTAATTCATGATATCGTAGATATGCTATTGGGTTTTTTACAAGTGCATTTGTAAGTCCTTTCGAAAGAAAGACAACTAATATGGGCAACCTGATTCAGCCATTCTAGTCTATAATTTTAAATTGCATACATAAAATCATGACTTAACATAATACTCGCTTGTTATCTATCCAATTATGAAGAAAATGAAATCATTGTAAAGAAGCTCATAAAATGAGCTTCTTATCTTGTCAGTCTTGGCTTGCTCAACATATTTTTCTGTGCAGGGCGACAAGTATGCAAACCAATACCTCAACCTTTTGAACATTTCATGATAAATGTTGTATTTTGTGGCCATTGTAAATTTTTGGTCCCTTGCCTAAAACCAGAAAGTTAATGGCATACCCAAAATATAAGTCTAAGAAGTTGTCTCAAACACCTACATTAAAACAGGTATGAAGTGGACTTTTTTACAATCCTGGCTTGACCTATACACTAGGTCTATGATTTTTAGCGGCCATTTTGAATTTGATCAACATTTACCTCTTGGGCTACAACTTAAGCTGAGAAGTTTGATATAATATACTCCACCAATTACGCACCTTCCAGAGACAGTATGTGTAATAACACTGAATTTTGTGGGATTGTAGCGCCTAAAGTAAGTTTTGTATAATATTTTTGTTTGAATTTAAATGAAGATTTTGGGCCAATTTTCACCCCTTTGAGGCTAGATTTTTCATGATTAGCAATTAATGTTTAATATCTATAACTACTATAGAGTAGGTTTAATGTTTGTTAATTTTGTGGAATTACGATTTATATCTTTCACATAATTTTAGTGATATTTTGGCGGCCATTTTGAAATTTCTTGAATTGTGCACCCCTTTGGCACTCAAAATACAGCAAAGCAACCGTATATTCGTGATCAGCACGAAAAATCAGTCTTAGAAACAATGTTATCAAATGCTTCTACTAAAAATGCCTTATGAAGTTTCTTTTCATGAAATTCGTCTTGTCATATTTGCACAGCATAAAACATGAATGTTGTCAGAATCAGAAGATCCCTGAACCCTTTAATAACCAATCAAATGGCTGGTAGAGATATTACCAAGTTGCTAATTTGCTTTACCATTTTTTTTTTTTTTTTAAAGGTTGTGTTTTTTTTGGTTTTGGGGTTTTTTTGTTTTTTTTTTTTTTGTCAGTTTTTTTTTTGTTGTTTTTTTTTTTTTGTTTTTTTTTTTTTGTTTTTTTTTTTTGTTTTTTCTTATTTTTTTTTTTTTTTTTTTTTTTTTTTTGGGGGGGGGGGGGGTCTTTATTGACTTAGCCAGCTCTGTTATAGTCATCTTTTTTTTTCCAGCTGCTTAGTATCTTCTGGTTATCCTTGTCTCCCGTACTCCCTCTCGCTTATGCTTCAATCATACAAGTCGCTTACCTTGTTGCTTGGTGTCACGAATTTCAGGCTCTCTAAGGTGCTTTCAAACATTCTTGAAGGAAAAGAAAGGAGTATCACCAGTCATGCATGGGAATTCCCAAATATGGAGCCAGTGCATGTACACTATACCCACACCTGTGCACGGAAAAAAAGAAATGGAACTGAGAAAAACGTAAATGGGGGCTCACAGGATCGGAGCTATAAATGAATTGGCCCGTAGGACCATAAACTCACCAGATCCTCCTGGTATCCGGAGAAAGGAAAGCATGTGGACGGAATGTACGACAGGGAAGTCAATGACATTTGCTCTATTTCAAACTAAAGCGAGGGTGATAACAAATAGCCATTTGGATTTTAAAAAAATCCAGCAATGTAAATTGGTCATCCCATGGCAGAGGCGTTGGAACAGGACCTCCAGATGACCTACTTTGACCTTGGGTCCTTGACCTTTGACATCATACACCACATGAAGGAACCCCTATTGAACCTTAACCCCACGTCTGAGTTTAAATGGGACTTAAACTTTTCGAAGGAGACGCTAAAAAAAAACGAAAGACAACCTAACCAAAAACCTAACCAACCTGGAACACACACATACATACACATACCTACGGACAGTCCGCACCCGCGCAATATCCCCCTCTGCTTTCAAGCCAGGGGGATAAAAGTAATCTAACTAAATCAGGGCTTTTGCAATTTTTTGATGAAGAGGCGATGGACCGATGTCGAAAGGCGAAGTTGTACGTTGGTATGGGCATGTGTTGAAGATGACGATCATCTTTAAGAAGGGCTTTTTGAGTTTGAAGTGGGGATGTTGAAGAGGAGGGGACTTCCACATAAGACATTGGAAGAAGCAAGTGGGGAAGGAGAGAGAGGGTTGGGTTGAGGGATGGAGAATGCCATTGAATCGGGTTTGAGGTGAATCCGGCTACACCCGTTTATGGAGACAAAACCGGATTTTTAACACTTTTGGTTTTAACTTACTTACTACATACTGTTCGCCCTTTTCATAACATTTATATCAACAACCTGCAACATACCTTCCAGTCTAGCCTTGGTAGTCTCTACAGCAGTCTCCAGCGACTGTAACTCCCTTGTGCTGTTTTCCAGCTTCTGTTTTGCGGTCTTCGACAGAGATTTCTTGCAGCTCCATCACCAGCTGTTCTCTCTTCCCATTAAGTTTGCCTGGACAGTTGGTTGGAGATCTTGTTCTTTTAGACCTTCCAACTGCAAAAAGGTATCGATGCATCGTATTCAAGGTTTTGACAAAGTTAAACTAAAGTTCCAGGAAGGAACACCCCCAAAGTTATTCGAATTAAATGCGATACCAAAAAGGGGTGAAAAACACTTTTCGACCGGGCCAATCAAGACAACATCCTTAAAATCTGTCAAAATAAATTCAACTAGAATTTTGAGGTTCTCGGCTTTCACGCTCACTATATTCAAAGAATATAAGCTGTGGGGCGCTCCATAAAAAAACTTAACATTTTAGTGACACATACACACATGCATACACACGCACAGCGGATTGCAAAGTGATCCTGCCAGCAATGCTGGTGGCCCACTGCTGGGCCCACAAAAAGGTGGTTTAGAATTAGCGTTTGTCATGATTAATTTTGAAAACATTCCCTCATACTTTCAGTTTTGGTTACTAAAACCCAAAATTCCATTGCAAAATAATGGGTTGGTATTAATTTGTTCCCAAAAAGTTGCCTAATATCCCCTGCTTCTATAGCAACAAGGCTTCAGATTTTACTAACTTAAAGCGGCACTGGCACATTTCAGAAAATCAGAATTCTTCAATTTGTTCGCAAATGGATTTAGTCTAGGCCATTGGAAAAGACCAGAGATATATGTTTGATAGAAATAAAAATAACCATGCCCCAAAACAGATAGGGAATTAATAATAGGCTAAAGACACCCAGGGAATTTGTAGGACTAATTTTAAGTTTGCCGTAACTTTAATCAACAAAGTATTATAACATGAATATCATTAGACTTGTACTCATTCATCTAAAACCACAATAGGTCACAGGACCGTTGTAACGTAACTTGTGTATGTTCTTTGTGTTACGCGCCATTTCCACGTCGTCTGCTTGAATTAATGTCGCCGGCGGACATTATATAAACGTCTGTTACCCATAAGCGCGCTGATTTGGGGTTAATAATTTCAGGTATAAGCTAATGTATATAAAAGCTTTACAATCATGTAAAAATATCAATTTTGGAAAATTTTTCAAACGTGCCAGTGTCTCTTTAATCTCTTACCTTGATTCTCTCTGCCAAGGCCTCTTTGTTCTTCTGGTTCAGGGTCTTGATCTCATCGTTGAGCTGATCAACTTCACGTTGGTCAGCCACACTCAGCTGAGACAACAAGTCAGTACCTATAATAAGAGTATTGCAACTATTAATATGGGTGTGGATATTACATATCCTTAAAAAAGTTAATGAAGTAATTTATTTTTAAGAATTTTGTGCGAGGTTTCAATGTCCCAAAGGGATCTTTTAAGGGAGATTAATACGGCATGGGAATCCTCTTTGGACAAAAAACTTCCAGCTTGAAAATTGCCAGAGATGCCAACATTGGAATTTAAAAAAAAGGTAGATTTTGCGAGGGTGCGCTTGCGGGACCGAGCCCCTCACGGCCGGGGGTCCAGGGGCAATGCCCCGGTCGGGTTGAGGGGGCAAAGCCCCCAAAGCTCCTGCATTTCTATTGCTTTAAAGCACTTTGGAGCCCTTAAATACAGACATGCCAACTTTGGAATACAGCTTTTCAGTATTCCACAGACCAACAAAACTTAAAAGTATTTTTTGACCCAAGAAATTACATGAAAATGTTAATGTAAAAGGCTAAACTTTAAAAGCTCATAACTTGAAAACTAAGCTACCTATATACATATGGACTGCATCATGAGATAGAGCTCTTTAAAATACATCTTTTCCAGAAAAAATGGACAGAGCTCCGCCATCCGACAGCCCCATTTAAGGAACTGTCAGTAGAAACTAAGTCCATCTGAGAATTTTTTATATTACATGAAAAAGGAGGAAAGTCTGCATCATGAGAGAGCTCTTTGAATAACTCTCCTGAAAAAAAATGGAGTTCTGCCATCTGACTGTCCCCATTTAAGGAACTGTCAGTATGACTATGAACACAATCCACATGGAGAATATTGTTTAAGTACAGTAGCACATTAAAAACTAAGTCTAAACTTTAAAGGCTCATAACTTGAAAACTATTCAAAAACACATTATGTTTTATAAATCATCTAACTGAAGCCTGATTTCCTTTCCAATGTTGACTGAAACATATGCATTTCCCTTCTGAGAAGTGGAATGCCCCAAATTACCATAATAACACCCCTAAAAGAGAAATGGTCTCGACCAGTGACCCCAGGTCACACCCTGTCGACCTTAGCTCTCCCTCAATTCCGTTTTGGCTCAAGCCCACACGGACGCGTGTACATATCATGCTGTGGGGCGGGCCTGGAAGTGGGAAGTCAACATTGGAAAGGAAAAAAAAAAAAAAAAAAAAAAATATACATATGGACTGCATCATGAGATAGAGCTCTTTAAAATACATCTTTTCCAGAAAAAATGGACAGAGCTCCGCCATCCGACAGCCCCATTTAAGGAACTGTCAGTAGAAACTAAGTCCATCTGAGAATTTTTTATATTACATGAAAAAGGAGGAAAGTCTGCATCATGAGAGAGCTCTTTGAATAACTCTCCTGAAAAAAAATGGAGTTCTGCCATCTGACTGTCCCCATTTAAAGAGAACTGCAGTATGACTATTTGAAACACAATACAATGGAGGAATAGTGTTTAGTACAGCTTAGCATCATTAAAAAAACTAAGTTCTAAACTTTAAGGCCCATAACTTAAAAAAATAAGCACCACTGCACATATGAACGACATCATGAGATAGAGCTCTTTAAAATACAGCTTTTCCAGAAAAAATGAACAGAGCTCTGCCGTCTGACAGTTCCTTAAATGGGGCTAAGTCCATATAGAGTATTTCTTAAAAAGTACATGAAAAATATCAAGGCCTGAACTTTTAAAGCTTGAGAACTTCAAAACAAAACTGCTATAACAATGCATTGTTTGTTGGTATATCCCTTTGCATTGTTGCAGTTAAGTAGTTAACTAAAATACCATCAGAAGACATTTAGCATACAGCAGTTAAACGGTAAAATCAAAATATTAATGTGAGTGAACCATCCGAAAGTCGGGAGAAAAACGATGTCGGAAACCAGTTTAACAGACTTCATAAATTGAAAATCTTTCAAATCTATTTTCTTTTATTCACTCTGAAAAGATATTGCCCTCTTTCCTTAACTTTATTGTTCTTTATTTATTTATTTTCTTTCATTAAAAATACGGAAAATCGGGAGATTTGCTAGCAAAATCGGGAGACGGGACAACAAACGAAAAACCGGGAGTCTCCCGCGGAAAACGGCAGAGTTGGCATCTCTGAATGGCCCTAAAACGGGCTGAAAATAAATAAATTTGCATAACACTGAACAACAAAAAAGCCTTAATTCAGGAAAAAAACCTGAAAATTCTCATGCTTGTTAATATAAATTTATGAAATTGTTTTTGACAAAAGATGGATTCTTGGCTTTCTGGTCCTGATCAAACTTTAGAAGATAGGCCAGAGAGAGCGAGTGTGAAAAGGTTTATGTCTCAGAAATTCACCCGGATAGTTATACAGAGAGGAAAAAGTGGCCCTAAAATACATAAAAGAAATCCCTACGAACTTAGCTTTTTTTACTTAAAAACAACAGCAAAATATCTTTTTTCAACTAAAAACATAAAACATACTGCATTGCAGCATTTTTGACATTTCTGAGACAAACCATGCGGAGCTGATGATCTATGACGACAGATGCAAAATATACCAACCTAATTCTTCCTCTAATGATTGCGCTGTGCCTCGCATGGCTTCCAGACTAGACTGCAGACTGGAGAGACGCTTCTCTTTTGGTGTTAGCGCCCTCTGGATAACCTGACTTTCTTCTTTCATGGATGCGGCATGTCCTCTAACGCATCTGGTTCGTAGATTCCCTGTGCAATTAGAGCAACGTATTAATGACTGATTTGCAATGAACTTATTCGAGAAACAATTCAGGGTTTATTAGCCTATGTACGGCGGTTCGGTAAGTACGTATATCCTGTTTCTAAAATTGAAAAAAAAAGTTGGCACAGCTTTTGAAAATTCTCAAGATTGGAATAATACCGAAAGGCATTGTGGGAAAAAGGGATGCGGCCCGTAGCGATTGCATGTTAACTTTTCCGTGTTTGCGAGTACCGAAGTACCCGACAAAAACATTCAATTTTCTCGCTAGATTCTATAGGTTCAGACCCAATTACGATACATATCCAAAGCAAAACATAGTAACGGACCCTCTGATGCAAAAATCTCCATAGAACCCCTTCGTTTTCCGGAGATATTTGAGATTTAGTTTCATTTGCATGCATTTGCTATGACGGACTGATAACGTTAATCTCTTGCGCAGTACTAATTTAGATAATATCTTTCGAAGTCTGTGACACAGACTACACACTTTCCGGACCGCCGTATAGCCTATGTAATTGGTATAGCCTAGAAGAATTACAATCATTGATATAGGAAATGCGGCAAAATCAGTTATTTTACAAACAAAGGAACTCTAGGGGATTTCAATTGAGGGAACCCACATGTGTAGACTGCAGGGGCTGTAGCAAAGAATCTAACTTTGATCCATAAAAATGGATTAATAAATCTAAAGACAAAAGGAACTAAATTTGGATATTAAAATCTCAAAGCTGACCTTGAAATAAATGAAGACACGTTTCAAGAAAAAAGTAATCAGCATTAGAAAATACTTAGCACATCATCCCCTTAAAGGCAAAACCTTAAAAGGACAAATGGCACTTAGTGAAAACATCTTGGTATAGCTTAGCATTTCTTGGGCATTAAATTCCAATGGGTTAATGAGAGGAATGTGAATTTTCTTCCAATACCAAAATCTCAATTTCGATGGGAGGGGTCAAGGTTATTGATTGGGTCACACACCTTTAAGGTATGTTTGCGATGGCTTTACTAAGAAACAAAGAATTGGTTGAGACTCCTTGTGCAACATCTCTGTAACCTACTTATTCTTTCTGTTCTTGGTCTCTATCTTCTGCATGTCACTCATCAGTGAAGTGATCTCAACCTCCACTCTCTGCAGCTTGTCTCTCAGCTCCTCATACTCCTGCTCCTCCCTGGCCAACTTCTGTCTCAGCTCCACGATGCTGCTCTGTAGGTCCAGACGCGACTTACGTGTATCGTAATAAAAAAAAAAAAAAAAAAAAATATTAAAATCTCAAAGCTGACCTTGAAATAAATGAAGACACGTTTCAAGAAAAAAGTAATCAGCATTAGAAAATACTTAGCACATCATCCCCTTAAAGGCAAAACCTGGATGCATTGCAGCATTTTTGACATTTCTGAGACAAACCATGCGGAGCTGATGATCTATGACGACAGATGCAAAATATACCAACCTAATTCTTCCTCTAATGATTGCGCTGTGCCTCGCATGGCTTCCAGACTAGACTGCAGACTGGAGAGACGCTTCTCTTTTGGTGTTAGCGCCCTCTGGATAACCTGACTTTCTTCTTTCATGATGCGCATGTCGCTACGCATCTGTTCGTAGATGTCCCTGTGCAAATAGAGCAAAGTAATTAATGACTGATTTGCAATGAACTTATTCGAGAAACAATTCAGGGTTTATTAGCCTATGTACGGCGGTTCGGTAAGTACGTATATCCTGTTTCTAAATTGAAAAAAAAAGTTGGCACAGCTTTTGAAAATTCTCAAGATTGGAATAATACCGAAAGGCATTGTGGGAAAAAGGGATGCGGCCCGTAGCGATTGCATGTTAACTTTTCCGTGTTTGCGAGTACCGAAGTACCCGACAAAAACATTCAATTTTCTCGCTAGATTCTATAGGTTCAGACCCAATTACGATACATATCCAAAGCAAAACATAGTAACGGACCCTCTGATGCAAAAATCTCCATAGAACCCCTTCGTTTTCCGGAGATATTTGAGATTTAGTTTCATTTGCATGCATTTGCTATGACGGACTGATAACGTTAATCTCTTGCGCAGTACTAATTTAGATAATATCTTTCGAAGTCTGTGACACAGACTACACACTTTCCGGACCGCCGTATAGCCTATGTAATTGGTATAGCCTAGAAGAATTACAATCATTGATATAGGAAATGCGGCAAAATCAGTTATTTTACAAACAAAGGAACTCTAGGGGATTTCAATTGAGGGAACCCACATGTGTAGACTGCAGGGGCTGTAGCAAAGAATCTAAACTGTGCTCATAAAAATGGATTAATAAATCTAAAGACAAAAGGAACCAAATGTGGATATTAAAATCTCAAAAGCTGTGACCTTGAAATAAATGAGACACGTTTCAAGAAAACAAATAATCAGCCTGAAAATACTTCTTAGCGACATCATCCCCTACTTAAAGGCAAAACCTCGATTCGCACTGGAGGCGCTCGGTATAGTCCGTATGCAAGTGATGTTCGTTATATGGTCATGAGTTACAAACTAATATACACGTAGGATGCTTATCATTAATACATGAAGTGTAGCTATTTTATACAGGTGGCATCATAATTTTGGGACAACACAGTCTTGTGGGGTAAAGAGCAAAGTGACCCAATGGCACTTAGTGAAAACATCTTGGTTAGCTTAGCATTCTTGGGCTAAATTCCAAGGGTTTAATGAGAGGAATGTGAATTTTTCCAATAACAAATCTCAATTTTGATGGAGGGGTCAAGGTTATTGATTGGGTCACACACCTTTTAAGTTGGTTGCGATGGTTTACTAAGAAAAAAAGAATGGGTGAGACCAGGGGGTGAAACGCAATTCAAACCAGTCGTCCGGGTGGGCGCTGACATTTTGAATATTGCACGGAAATAATTATCAGTTTGTGTTTGTATCCATAATAATGCCAAATCGATACAAACAATCCGCCGACATATCAGTTGTTGGATGTGGGTGCTATTGGGTGGTTAAATTTTGTCCTACATGGCCACACAACGAATGGAAATGACACATCAGTCGTTGATTTAAATAAACCACCTCAATGAATTACAGCTTTTCACCTCAATGCGCGCATTGCATTATGAGAAAAAAGGTATCTGAGCACAATGATCAGGTACACATTCTTCACATGCAACCTCTAAACAAATACATTAATTTGTATCAATCCCGATTAGTGTATATGCAAAGCGGCACCACAGTATGTGGAAAGAAGCGGAGGCAGCCATTGCTTTCTAGTGTTGTTACTCTATGTTTCTTTGTGGTCGGCAAAGAAAGCGAGACGATGACTTTCTAAAGATTACGTACCGTTTTGCCTCTCTATCTATATAGAACCTCTTTGGTTGAGACTTCCTTGTGCAACATCTCTGTAACCTACTTATTCTTTCTGTTCTTGGTCTCTATCTTCTGCATGTCACTCATCAGTGAAGTGATCTCAACCTCCACTCTCTGCAGCTTGTCTCTCAGCTCCTCATACTCCTGCTCCTCCCTGGCCAACTTCTGTCTCAGCTCCACGATGCTGCTCTGTAGGTCCAGACGCGACTTACGTGTATCGTAATAAAAAAAAAAAAAAAAAAAAATATTAAAATCTCAAAGCTGACCTTGAAATAAATGAAGACACGTTTCAAGAAAAAAGTAATCAGCATTAGAAAATACTTAGCACATCATCCCCTTAAAGGCAAAACCTGGATGCACTGGAGGCGCCATGTATAGTCCGTACTGCAATGTGATGTTAGTTATGGTCATGGTTACAAATAATATACACGAGAGCTTATCATTAACTACATGAAGTGTAGCTATTTTATACAGGTGGCATCATGAATTTTGTGACAAACACATCTTGTGGGGTAAAGGAGCAAAGGACAAATGGCACTTAGTGAAAACATCTTGGTATAGCTTAGCATTTCTTGGGCATTAAATTCCAATGGGTTAATGAAGGAATGTGAATTTTCTTCCAATACAATCTCAATTTTGATGGAGGGACGAGGTTATTGATTGGTCACCACCTTTAAGGTATTTTGGCGATGGCTTTACTAAGAACAGAATTGGTTGAGACCAAGGGGGTGAAACGCATTCAAAACCAGTCGTCCGTGCTGGCGGCTGACATTTTTGAATATGGCACTGAATAATTATCATTATGGTGTGCTTGGTACATCCACATAATGTCAATCGATACAAACAATCCGCCAATTAACAGTTGTTGGATGTTAATTGGGTGCTATTGGGTGGTTAAATTTTGTCCTACCCATGGCCAACAGCGAAATGAAATGACACATCAGTCGTCTTGATTTAATAAACCACCTCAAGAATTAGCTCTTTTCACCTAATCGCGCATTGCTTATTAGAAAAAGTATCTGAGCACATGAATCCAGGTCCTATTATTACACCAATGCCAAACTCTAACACATCATTAATTTGTATCACTACCGATTTTTTAGTGTATATGAACGCGCCCCTCACACCAGTATGTGGACGAAGCGTAGCACCATTGCCTTTCTATTGTTGGTACTCAGTGTTTTTCTATTGTGGTCGGCAAAACATGCGAGACGATTGAATTTCTAAAGATTCGTAACGTTTTTGCCTCTCGTTATCTCTATAAGAACCTCTTTGGTTTGAGACTCCTTGTGCAACATCTCTGTGACCTACTTATTCTTTCTGTTCTTGGTCTCTATCTTCTGCATGTCACTCATCAGTGAAGTGATCTCAACCTCCACTCTCTGCAGCTTGTCTCTCAGCTCCTCATACTCCTGCTCCTCCCTGGCCAACTTCTGTCTCAGCTCCACGATGCTGCTCTGTAGGTCCAGACGCGACTTACGTGTATCGTAATAGCCACCTGTGATGGCGCCCTTCCTGCTGACTTGGTCACCTAATAATCAAATAAGAATGAAATACATATTTATAGAGCAATATATGCACTGAACAAAACTGTTGTGTTTTTGGAGCATGCACTTATTCTGCTACCACTAAGAAATTATCGGAAATAATTTTGCTTCAGCCAACTAGTCAGCTGCTCGTTTTAGCGCACATACCTGGAAAAAGTGTCTATTTCTCTGGAAGGAAAACTAAATTTCCTGAAAGGAGCTTGTAAAGATACCTTGTGAATTAAAGATTTAAGGTCCTTTATACCTAAATGGCCGACCAGGTAATTTTCAGGAACACCTTGTCACATGAGACAAGGGCCAATGCTTCATTCTTTGTGGAAAATATTGTATGAACTACGGAAATACATGCACTTTGTCTGGGACAACCCACTGAATGATGCCCACAGATGACCTTTGAAAGTTAAAATGGAGGATTTAAGAAAAATTTATTACTGCAGTTGGCCACTTTTTTGGACATTTTTTGCAGCTAAAATTCTTTTTTTCTGATGCTAAAAATGTTTGTAAACGTTACTGCCCAAGTGATCGAGATGTCTATCAAAACAAAACATGAATTCATTATAAATATGAAGCTGCCTTTACGTCCAACGGCCAATTGGAAAATATGTACGTAAATCCTGGCATTCACCTCGGTCAAAGGTCGATTACACCCCAATAGACAACTGCCGATCGGTCCTTGAAGCCATTGTAATATTGCGGTGTTTTTGGTTTTTAAAGAAATTTAGGAATTTCTGATGTCCAAACCCCCAAATGACCTCGTGATGCAAAGATGGGATTGTGTAGCCAGTCCAACAAGTGATTTGACGACTGTTTTGACCAAAAAAATAGCTAACATAGAATCGAAAACACTGACGGCTGAATAGGATGTAGATTTAAGAATGGCGTGGTCGCCGAAGCGAGGAAATCGAATTGAAATAAACCGTCTTTTTCAAGACCATTCTAGTGACGCCGAAGCCGATTTTAGAGGCAGTGATTTACATTTGAACCAAATCGCTGTGGATATAATATATCCCCCGTAGGAGCCAGACTAGCTCTCAGAAGTGATGAATATTCGCCGTCCCCGTCTCACTCATTCAGTGCGAGTGTGTTAATTCATTGATCATCGTGTATGGTTCTGAGTGGATCGCATGCACTACGTGGCTGAATCCTTGCGAAGCGGATTTTACTTGTGTGATGTTTCCAGTGCATTTTCATTTTCGGTATGTATTGGCCTTGTTGGCAAATGCAATGCGTGATGTAAAATACCCATCAATCAATGTCGTTTGCTTCATTTCTTGTACCATACAAAACAACAGCAGCAGCAACCCCTCCCAGTCGATGTCATGTGCAGCTGGCTATCATGAAATTGACAGTACTGGGTCAACACAAGTGTGCTAAATGTACGTGATAAAAGGTTAGGTTTTTCTTTTACTAGCCTGTATTTTTTTTTTTATCAGATGTGTTGAAATGGTCATACCTTATAAAGGTTAAGTATACCGCCGGACCTCGTCAAAAAAACAAAATCAAACTCAGTCAATATCATTCACGACTCTAACAATTGCAATAGACATAATATATACCCACAATACAAATAACCGCAGTTAGTGGTGTGCTTTTTTTTCTGGAAAAATTACACTTATAAAATTGACACTGAAATTGAAATTCCGACACCATTTACTATTTTTTTGTGTTTTTTTGGCTTTTTATTCAAATACAAATTTTCCTTAGTGATACTACATATATTGGAGCATATTTATGTCACTCATACAAAACATCACGTAATTTGAGAATATTATTCCACTCACAAAAACATCAACCATTTGTCGAAATTATTATCCCTAGACTACATGGCAACAGCTATAGAAATCACCCAAAAATCACCCATTTTTTTTAAAATGGGCTGCCCTTGGGTCAGCAGGAATGTAAAAATGAAAGAAAAATGATGTACAATAACAGGGATTTTTTTTTGTTTGAAAGCTCTGCAACCTCTACCAGATAACACTTTCTTTTAGTCCTTAGAATTCTATTTTTTTTTAAATTTACTATTACACTACATATCATTACTTCCAGTGTTACACAGTCTAGATTCTGTGTACGTGAGAACTGTGCTGCCACCTCCATACTGCGACAGATCAACGTCTTACCAAACACGTGCTGAAACCGAAGTCAAAGCGCTTCTCATACGTCAGGTTGGACACCATTGGAAGGGCATCCTGAAAGCATCAGGGAAAGTGTCAATTTGTATAATGGATCCATTAAAGGGCCATGACCAGATTGCAATATGCTTCGTCCCCAAACCCCTGAATTTACTGAAGTGGTCAAATTTGATACTGAAGAAAGCACTATTGTTTAACCTTGTGAATCTTAGGCTAATGGATGTCTGGGTTGGAAGTTATGAGTAACAACTGTATCCCATTTGGACGACGCAATATAGTTTCACAGATTACTCTACGGGGGTTTCTAAAATCATATTTTTAGCACTAACGTCAAATGTATTGAAATTCGGTGCGAAACTTTACGACTGGGGTTGTGGTGAAAGGATTTTCTATCAAGATCAAAACTTTAAATACTTAAATCGGCGATCCAAACTTTATATACTGTAAATCGGGCCATCACCCTTTCAATTTACACAAAACCTGTTACTTAAGTTAAAGCACTATTATCCAGCACATTTTTTGAAAGCGCCCCCAATTTCAAAATTTACTTAGTTTTTGCAGAGTTATGTTGGTATTGTCTACGAAACTATACCTGCAAAGAGAATGCAAAAATGCTTATTTATCATAAAATCAGCGTTTTGTAATTAAAATTGGGATCCCAGTTGGACTTGACGGCGGAGCGGAATGCTACGTTTATGGTCCGTCCATTGATTAATAGTGCCACCTCAATAAATAACCTCTACCTTGACTTGCCTGAACCATAAAACAACTATGGATGAGCTGATATTACATGGCGCTATTTCCCGGCTATTCACAGTAGAAGGCCTTTCCAGCAACCGTTGATTAATCGTGATCTCGATACTAATTATTCTAATTCAAAAATCCTTCGTTGTGACACATAGCCATTTTCGAGCTAAACCATTCACAGGTATAGTTTACTAGCCCGTTTACCATGCAACCGTGTAAGAATCTCAAAATTTTTGTAAAATGAGGGCGCTCTTCCAAAATTTGCTATTATTGCTTTTAATGTCTGGGCAAGACCTTTTTTGAGGCTATTGTTTGAAATTGAGACTGCACACTTTGGTCTGATGGTCTGTGAACAATAAATGGATCTTAAAAGTTCTGAGGATACAATGCATAGCTTCAATTTAAAACAGATAAGTGAAAGAAAATGGGTTTAGTCTCCTATGCAAATATTAAAACAAATCAACAATGGATCACAAGATCATCAACATGGATCAATGGGAATTATGTCTGTTACGGTGCTAGCCATGTTATAAGCATAGTTCTATGACAAAAATGTCATCTTTTAAAATTAGTCAAGAACTTTACTTACCGTGATTCAGGGTAGTGTGTTGGTCTGACTTCCAGCCTGTTAAGATGCATGAAGGACACCTCACCTGGCAGCTTCACTTGTTCATCTCTGTTAAGATCTTGGTACTTATGATGTCTGTGTCTACTATGTGGTAGAATAATCTATAACGCAAGAAAATATAATTATAACTTTGACTCAGGTGACCATGCAAGGGACCCTTGACCGTATTAACAAATGAAAGTTGCCATGTTGCATGTATGTGCCCAAGTTTCATAAAATCTAGATCGATTTAGCCCAAATTAAATTGGACAAGCTATGAGTTGTAAAAATATTGGGCGAGACGCCATATTGCCAATTTGAGGTTTTTAGTCAAAGCCTTGCAGGTGGACACAAAATGTATAATTACATGTTCCCCACAAACAACAGTCATACTTGTGACCTTTAACAATACATAAAATATACAAAGTATCCTTTCTATTTAACCAGAGATGCCACACCTGATTGAACAAACCCTGAAAATTGGCCGGGGGTCCAGGGGCCGCCTTATAGGGCCCCTAATGCGGGGTCCCAGGGGCCCCGTCGGGGGCCCATGGGGCAGCGCCCCCGAGCTCCTGGAATTTTAGCATTTTTAAATCACCTAGATTCATCTGGAGTACAAATTTTTTGAAAAATACATGACATTTTCAAACAGATGGTAATTTTGCATTGGAAAATCTGCTTATCTGTTGACAATTTCATGTCACTGTCATCAGAATGTCATGATAATCAAGATTCAAGACTGATCAACATGCAGACATGATGGTCTGACATGCCTACCTAGCGTGCCAGCTGATTGTTCTGTTGTCCTCACACAGCGGCTTTGAAAACACTGTAACTCTTTAATGCCCTCCCTGTTTCTTTATGTAACATCTTTATTTGCGTGGACCATTTGATCCTTTGATCGCATTTCTTCCCCCGACCTCCATAAATTCGCGCGTTTCTACACCATGATCATGATCATTGTGACGGTCCATCCTATGTCATGCATGTCATTTGCACGCACGAGTCAGCTTGGTTCAGTTTCTCATGTACTTGATAAAATCACATTGTCTTCTTTCTCTTCCAACCATGGCCATCCATTAATTCTTTATCTTTCATTCTATCGCTTGTAATCATCCAGTCCGGTCAACAAATTTAAAATTTTCCATTTTTCCTACCGAAATATACGGCCAAACCATGCCATACACTCATCGCGCGATCGCTGATCAACTCCTTACACGGTGCCTGTAGGATGATCGCTTACGGGACCCGTCATAGATTTTCTTGTAGATGTGGTACGGTTTTAGATCGAGTCGGAAACCACGACAACGTGTAATTCGAGTTGCGGAGGGTAGCATTAGCCATGGAAGTTGATTCCTTAGTTTCCTGTTGCCGCGCGCAGCAGATTTATAACGCCGCATCCCGAAATATTTCATTATTTCACTTCAATTCCTTTGATTTAAATATTAACTTCGAAATTTCACTCACATATGAGTCCATAGACTTCGTCAAATTGCTTGCACATGAAAGTGGCATTGCTTTTTCCCTGTCATTGGCTTATTCCGCTGAGCAACCTGCTAACTTAGCCCAGTAACGGAACTTCACGCGCAATGTCCCGCAGTATCGGCAACGGAGCGTATCGTTGTAATTTTTGCATGATCGTTCTGTTGTCTATTGCAATAGGGCTGTGTGAGACCAAAACATATGGCTAGAATGCTTTGGTGAGACGTCTTCTCCTGCAAATCGCGTATCTTTAGACAGTGCGTTTTCATCTGCGGTATTCCCGGGCCGGTATTCTGTAACTTATTCTTTCTTGATGTTTGAAAGTAAAGGTGAATTTACCCCTTCGATGTATAGCGTGATGAATTATTGAAAGAATCTTTGACAATGATCACAATCAGTTTGCCGGCGGTTCAAAATTCACCACCCTTGGCTCGTCATGTGCAGTGTGTGTATTGTTACTTGTTATTCGACTAGAAATGGAATATATATGGATAGGGTGCTGTACCGGTTCATGTGCTGCATGGAAATAACACGAGAAACCAAAAGGTTTCTGGGTTGGATGGTATTTCTTACTACTATGGCGGGGAATCATGGGGTGGGGGATGTCATGAATTGAAAGATAGCCTGTCACTGCCAAGCCTCATGAGTCATGCAATATGCTGAGCAGCACAATACAAACAGACAACAATGCAGGTCAAGTGCTAGTGGGAAATACTACTCATTCAATGACGCAGTGTGGGGAACTAAATATTTCAGGTGGTTCGTGGTTTAATGTTTGACTTTGTGGGAGCTTGTCATCGTTTGTGTGTGCAATGTTTTTTTTTAAATATATTCAGTGGTGGAAAAATAAATACCTCATTCATTGAATGAGGCGGTGGGTGGAACTAAAATACCTCAGGTGGTTGAATGTATACTTTGGAATTTTTGTCGTCTTGTGGGTGAAGATGTTTTTTTTTTTTCCTGATCTCC